>JAOXJP010217885.1:0-25689 GCA_025762735.1 Platanus orientalis
CTTCTAGGGTTCAGGTTGGCTCTTCCTAAGCTGAGGGTGTTCAAAGTTCTACCTTTTAATAACTGTTATACTGACCTCATACCATCACATGACTCGAAACAAAATTTAGGTGCTTACACATGACAAAGTGCAATGTCAAGAAGACAAGTCATACACACACACTAGGCTCAACCCACATTAGGTAAATACAGGTAAGGTGGTAACAAAACCATACACTGGGTGTAGAAGATAGGACTTGAACCATAGAGAAAACCTTTATTCGGTTGCATGCCTAACGTAAATTTTAATAAAAAAATTTATAGGCCAAGGAAGCAAGTAAAAAGGCATAACAAAAATGATCTGGGGAGTCTAGACCAATCCACAAAACTGTGGACCGAGCTAGACCGGACCGATCCACAATTTTGCAGACCGGTCCAGAAGTTTCTAGACTGAGCATAAGGGGGACACAAAAGTCTCAGATCGATCCAAAAAAATTGAACTGGTCTAGACTAGACTGAGCTGCTCTTTTATAGTTCGGTTCGGCAGCAAAAAAATAAAAAAATATCTATGGTTCAATTCTCTCTTAGGGTTTGTGCATGATCTAACATCTATAAAAGGGTCTTTTTAATCGTAAAAGAAAACAATATTAGACTGAACGAATTGGCAAAAACTTGTGAGAAAGCTTTGTGCTCTATCCTTCTTCGTGAAGAATTTGTCCATGTGCTGAAAAATTTATAGAAGTTGTTAAGGCTTTTTAATCTCATCTCCAACTCTCAAGGAGGAGGTTGTGATTGTTAGGAACTCCCCGACTATATCAAAAAGATATGAGAGCTAAATCTCTCAAGGTAAAGTCATTAATCTTTATCTTTGAAAATATAGTTACATATGCTTACTAAGAAGCATAAAACCTTCATGATTAAGCGAGTTACATTTGTCATCATTAGAGGCATCTATTATGGTTAGTAAAGTTAAATCTGCTTATTGAAAAAGGCACCATTCTTGCACTACACCGAGTATTATTAGCCAATTATAGAGGCATTGCTTAATACTACATCTCATTATTTTCTATGATTATTGTGTTTTTGCCGGAGGCATCGAAAACTGATTTCACCCTCACTGGAGACACCAAGGGTGGTAGACACATTCGATAGAGACACTGAATGTAGACTATATCATTAGGGTTTTTGTAAATTTCCCTTGAAATCAATTTAATTGATTAATAAAATTTATAGTCTCAGTGAGGAGATTTTTGAGAGTTGACGTATGCCCCAAAGTGGCCGAACCACTATAAACTTAGTGTTGTGTGTTATTGTGTTTCTTGTGAATTGAATTTATTCATCTTGTGTCTATGTTATGATTAACTAACTGTTGATTAATTCAAAAATAGCACACTAGCACATAATATCTTGGACATATTGCACATTATAACACTTCATTGAGAATATTTCAATTCTTGATATTAAACACACATTCGGTGGAATTGGTGGTTCTACACAAACATTAGGAGATTGACCTAGCACAATCAAATGATATAGAATCAAATTATTGTACCTTAATAAAATCTCATGGAATTTGTTAGGAGTAATTTGTTTTAAGTAAACAATACATGCTTAAGCAAAGAAAATCAGAAAACTAGGGAGACCTATTCACCCTCTCCAGGATCATTTAGGACTTAGAATTTCACATACATGCACTACAAATTGAACAAATGACATCATCCATGATATTATATTGCTTTGCTCACCGTCTGTTTCCCTGAGTTCATGCATGCATTGTTCATATTGGCATTATCTTCATATCATTGTATATTGTTGCATTTCTGTTACATGTATATTATATGATACTTCTTACAAGCCATGGACTCAACCATCCATATCCATTTTTCAGACAGGAAATGAGCATGTTTGGAGGATGAGAGGTTGGGGAAAATGGACGGTCCCATTTGTTTGTTTTGGCTTTATTAGTTTCATCTTTTATAGCACTGTACTTTGATATTATGTCCCTTGAGGACCATTTGAACTTGAAAGAATGTAATGGATAATACAGTTTGATGACTAGATAATGTGGTTTGATAATACTATAGACTATGGAAATGGAGGCTTGTACTATTGTTGGATTTATGAAATCATTTTATATTGGATAGCTTAATAATGGAATTTGAAAGGAACGTGTATATGTGACTGTTAGTCTTTCGCTGCACATGTTATAGTTGTTTATGATTATATTTGCTGCATAGGTAATTGATCGGTAAATGATGGAATTATATTGTGTCAAATACTTTCCATAGTAATCATTTTATAAGTGAATGATGTTTATGCCATGGAATGAATGTAAGGTAAAAATTAATGAAAGAAGGAAAGAAAAAAGAGAGACCACAAATGACTATGGATAAGATATGGATTATCTTAATGCCACAGTCTGAATCTAGTGCACTTTGTGAAGATGAAGGATGGGTCTATGAGATTGTGTATTGATTACAAACAACTGAATAGGCTGACAGTAAAGAATAAGTACCCATTTTCAAGGATATATGACTTGTTTAGTCAACTACAAGGTGCCAAGGTCTTCTCGGAGATTGACCTTAGGTTGGGATATCATCAACTTAGAATTAAGAGTGATGATGTTTCCAAGACCACTTTTCATACCTAATACGACCATTATAAATTTTTAGTGATGTTGTTTAGATTGACAAATTCTCCGACTGCATTTATGGATTTTATGAATTGGGTATTTAAACTATATCTGGATCAATTCATTATCATCTTTATTGATGACATCAAGTATACTTGAAGAGTTCAGAAGAGCATGAAGAGTATTTAAGGATTATATTATAAACTTTAAGGGAGTAGAAGTTATACACCAAGTTCAACAAATGCAAATTTTGGTTAGACAAGGTAATTTTCTTAGGACATGTGATATCCAAGGATGAGATTTATTTGGATCCTAAGAAAGTGGAAGCAAATTTTAGTTTTTCTAGACTAATGAATGTATCTGAGGTTTTCCGGTTACTACAATAGATTCATTGAAGGATTTTCTATTATAGTTGGACATTTTACTAATTTTATACAAAATAATACCAAGTTTGAATGGAATGAAAAATGTGAAAGGAGCTTCCAAGAATTGAAGAACTAATTGGTTTTAGCCCTAGTCCTAATTGTACCATCGGGTTCAGGAGGATATGTAGTTTACAATGATGCTTCGAGTAAAGGTTTAAGTTGTGTAGTAATACAACAATGGCTTATGTTCCATGACAACTAAAGCCTTATGAGTAGAACTACCTGATTCATTATTTGGAGTTAATTGCGGTTATTTTCGCACTGAAAATATGAAGACACTATTTATATGGAGAGATTTATGAGATATACATAGATCATTAGAGTTTAAAGTGTAACATTCCATATCGGTCTAACCTACTTCAAGAATGAGAATTAAGCGAGTGAGATAGGTTTGATAATACTTCTAAGACCTATGTAGGATGCATAATGATGAGTAATTTAGAAGCTAATTGGAGGACTTAACTTGATACTAGTGTATCCATAGACCTTGGGAAGGAACTTAAGCCAAAAGGAACCTAAAAATAATTAAAAATTTCAAAAATAACAATTTGGAGCACTCAAGATTCTCAGGGTTCTTAGGAGTGCTTTGGAGCGCTCAAAGTAGTTGGAGTGGTCCAAATTATTTAGACCAACCGAGCTTGGAGTGCTGGAAATAATTTGGAGCGCTCTAGACTTGAGAAATTGGAAAAAAAATAGGGATTTTGATACCCCAAATTGTCATATCGCTTACCCCTATGTGTGGGGATTCGTTTGTGACGATTTTAAACACCCAAATTGCATAATTTGGATCTAAAAACACTTGAAAGAAGCTAAGGGATAGAGAAAGGGAAGAATGGGAAATAATAGGAGATTTTCTTCTCTCTAGAGCAAGGTAAGCTCTAAAATCCAACATTTAGCTTATTTTAGGTAGAATTAATGGATTTTCAATGAAGATTATCTTAGATCTATAGTTGTTGATTGAAAAATCTATCTTTGCATTGAATATGTGATTTCCTATTTGACCCAATTGATTGAAATAAAGCGATTGATTCATTTCTCTTAGATTTGGTAAGTTTTGCATTGAATATGTGATTTCTTATTTTCTTTCACTCTTTGAGTGTTTTGAACTAAGCATGTGAGTTCCCACTTGCTCCTTAGATATAATCATATTTGATGCACTTTCATATGGTTTACTTTTGTTTTCTCTTATTAAATCTTAAGACCCATGTGTTCCTATAGTGATTCTCCAATGTTATCAAGTGATTCTATGTGAATTGAGCCTAATTTATTGAAATAAGTAACTCTATTCAAATTCTAAGTGATTTATTAAGATCTATGTCCAATTCCTTTTAGAGATCCTTTGAATCTATGATTAATTGCATGTGAAAAATCTAGAAAATTATCAAATACATTGATTTCTAACGTACTACGAGCAAATCTGGTAGAGGAAGCCAATTTAATCATGAAATGCATTTATTCTATACTGCATTTGTTTAGAAATCGATAGAATCATTCTCTTAATGTTAATTAGATATATATTATTGTTGTGAACTCATATCCATTGTGTTGATATCATATTTGTGAAGATTAATGATTTTCCTTATACTCTAATTATTGGCATCATTGCATTTAAACTCCAAAATCATATGAAAAGTGTTGAGAATCTTTGAATTTTATGTTTAGTTTTGATAAGTGATTTAATCTTATGGTGAGCTTTAGGTGGTTCAATCAATTCATTGGAATAAGAATCATTTGATTTCATTTTGACTTAGAAGTTTTGATTACATCCCTAATTGACATGTCATATGTCTTATAGATTTGTTTTGTTTTGAAAAGCATCAAAAGGAATGTTTTAATTATCTTTGGATCGGTTTTACATACCAAATTGTGTTTTGAAAGGATTACCGCATTGCATGGGACTTAACTTTTCCGCAAGCTTCCTTATTTAAAAGTATTTAGTATTGAAAGTTTTGGAAAAATAACTTATGAAATGATTTGTGAAAGACCTTTAATTGAATCTCTGAATTGTTTTGGGACTTGCTCTTGGGTTGCAACAAGGTAAAATAAACAAATTATATGGGACCTTCCATTGGGCCGCAACAATGTTAAATCGTTTTGGGACTTGTCCTTGAGTTGCAACAAGGTAAAATAAACAAATTATATGAGACCTTCCATTGAATCGCAATAATGGTATATTGTTTTGGGACTTGTCCTTTTGTTGCAACAAGGTAAAATAAATAAATTATATGGAACCTTCTATTGGGTCGTAAAAATGGTAAATTACATGGGACCTGTCATTGGCTCGCAACAAGGGAAAGAAATGGTATATGAGACTTTTTATTGGGTCGCAACAATGGTAAATTGTATTGAAACCCACCCTTGGGTCGCAACAAGGGAAAATAAATAATTTATATGGAACCTTCCATTGGGTCGCAACAATGGTATATCATTTTGGGACTTGCCTTTTGATCGCAACAATGTAAAATAAAGAAATTATATGGGACCTTCCATTGGATCGCAACAATGGTAAATTACATGGGATCTCCCATTGGGTTGCAGCAATGTGGATTCATTCATCGAATTTGACTCTTTGAATCTCTTTGAATATTCTTTTGATCATATTGACTTATTGAACTACTTTGAAATCATTTTATTGATATTATGGAATCCATCATAGGGTAATATATGAAAATGTTTTGAACATGTTTTGAAAAGTGAGAATTTTGAAAAGTGTTTTGAATAATGTTTTGGAAAGTGAAGGAATTTTGAAAAGTGTTATGGATGAGTATTTGGAATAGCGTAAAACCTCCAAGTGTATTTGAACAAGTATTTTGAAAATCATATGAGCTTCTACATGTGTTCCAAACAAATGTTTTTATAGTGGTCTTGGTGAACCATTTTAACAGCTTTTCGAATCATGTTTTGAAAATGAGAGAAAGAGTTCAAAAAATGTATCTCTTTAATGATTTATGCATTGCATTGTTTCAAACTGCACTCTTTTATAAACATTCATGGCTATGCCCATGCTTAACTCTCTATATTGTGTTGTATATTTTGTATAATTGCTTGCGAGCGGTGGACTCACCCTTCCATAACGTTTTTCAGATATGGAGTAAGCTATGGATGATGAGGACTTATGAGGGCACTATCATGACTTGCACCCAATAAACTTTAATTTTCCTTTGAATATTTGTATACAGACCTCTTACATCATTTGAGATACCTTTTATTGATTAGTTCCATTGATTGCATATTGGGTGAAATGGCACCTGCTTTACTACTAGTGAGATGGATAGGATTGAGATCGATCGTGTTATGGATTATGAGATTTTACTAAATGATTGCAGTTTGATTACATTAGTGGAATGAAAACATGTGTTAGTGAATTTTTATTCCACTGTATAGTGTAATGTACTTCCACTGCTTAATGATGTGAATGTGAGTGAAAGAAAGACTATTCCACTACATGGTTTGATATAAATATGGAAAGAAAATATAATCACTTCTGCTGCATAGTGATATGAATGTAATGTGAAAGAAAAACTATTCTGCTTCATTTTCACATGTTATAAATATGGAAAGGAAAATTACAACTATTTGAAAGAAAAAAATGGACTTAAATGCATGTGTCTATCTATGAAGTAATCACTAGAAATATGCATTGCATCGTATATTTATGACCCTAGGTCACATTCCAAATCTGGTTCATTACTGAGTTAGTGTTGGACTAGGTTCAGGGCTTGACATAATGTATCTTTTCTTCCAGGAGTTGAACTTAAGGCAAAGAAGGTGGTTAGAGCTGATAAAGGATTATGACTACACAATTCTGTATCATCTAGGGAATCCCAATGTTGTAGTCGATGTGTTAAGTTGAAAGTCTACAAGTGATATGGCATGTATGATGGCACACCTTAGGGTGCGACCCGTGATGAATGAAAAGGTGAAAGAGGCTCAAGATTCTGACCCACAACTAGTGAAAATAATGGATGAAGTTAAGGGACATTGATATGATTTTGAGAATCAACTGGAAGGTACTCTATGGTTTCAAAAGAGGATATGCGTTCTGAACAACCCATAACTAAAGAATGAAATTATGGAAGAAGCACATGGAGCTATGTATTATATTCACCCAGAAAGTACCAAAATGTAGCAAGATTTAAGGAAACTGTATTGGTGGTTAACATGAAGAGAGAAATTGTTGAATTTATATCCAAGTGCTTGACTTTTCAATTGGTCAAGATTGAAGATCAGAATCCCGCCAGATAGTTACAACCTTTGGATATTCCGAAATGAAAATGGGACCATGTTTCCATGGATTTTGTGGTTGGTTTGCCGAAGGCAAATAGAGGATTTGATTCCATATGGGTAATAGTGATAACTTGACTAAACCTACCCATTTCCTACCAATTTGGATTTCGTATTTGTTAGACAAGTTTTCTAATTTGTATATTGATGAGATAGTGAAGTTACATGGAGTTCCTGTTGGTATAGTGTTTGACAGATATCTGTGCTTTACCTCAAAATTCTAGCATAGCTCGTATCAAGCTATGGGAGCGAGACTAAATTTTAGAAGGGCTTTTCACCCCCAAACAGATGGAAAGTTTAAAAGGACAATTCAAACTTTGGAGGATATGTTGAGGGTATGTACAATTGATTTGAAAGGTAGTTGGGAGACCCATTTGCCGTAAATCGAGTTTACATACAACAATAGTTATCAGGTTAGTATTCAAAATGGTTCCGTTTGAAGAATTGTATAGGAGAAAATGCAGGTCACCCATCTCCTAGGATGAAGTAGGTGAAAGGAAACTACTTGGACCTGAACTGGTTCAAATAACTACGGAGAAAATCATAGCGATACGTGAAAGGCTTCTTACAACCCAAAGCCGACAAAAGGGCTATGTTGACTAAAGAAGATGAGAATTGGAATTTTAAGTTGGAGACCACATGTTTTTGAAAGTATCACCATCTAAAGGAGTCATGAGATTTTGGAAGAAAGGGAAGTTGGATCCTAGATTTATTGGACCCTTTAAAATCATGAAAAAAGTGGGGGTCGTTGCTTATGAGCTAGCCTTTCCTCCAAAACTATCACATGTTCACCGTGTATTTCACATGTCAATGCTGTGAAAGTTTATGCGAGATCCAATTCACATGATAGAGTATAAGCCCCTGGAAGTTAAGGAAGATTTATCTTACGAGGAGAAACTAGTTGAGATTCTAGATAGAAAAGAGAAAATACTACATTTGAAAGTGATCCTGTAAGTGAAAGTGATGTGGGAACATCTTGATGGGGTTTTCAAACCTTCATTTCAGAGCTAGTTTAGGAGAGGTAGGACCATCTATTTTATCTGGGTGGTAGCTTCGATCCCATGCCAAAGACGTCCCACTCATATTGTTTGAGTAGGGTTGGGACTTTCCAGAGCTTGTTCCAGATCCATACAGTCTTTTATTTTATTTAGCATTCTATTCTATCTTCAATTATGTTAGTTGTCATTTTATTTGATGAACATGATTATGTAATATGGGACATGAAGGGACAATATTTTATGTTGGGAGTAAGGGAGAGAGAAGTAAGGACTCAATTAATGGTGTTTTAGGGGTAAAATTGACCAAAAGTGGTCAAATTAGGGTTGTTTTTATGAGAAGGAGCCACTTTAGAAGTATTATGGTCCATGAACATCATAATTATGATGCCCTAATCATGTTGGATATGTGGAGGCTCTTATAAGCTTCTTGGTTGCTTAAAAACTTCAGTTAATGAATGGAATTATTGAAATTGATCATGCTCTTGGAGGTGGATGGCTAGATGCTTGAAGGAGATCTTCTTTTTCAACTATCTTGCTTCAAAACTTGGAAATGTTGTCCTCAGAGCAAGGTTCAAACGCTTATGATGGAGGTGCTTGCCTATCTTTGTGTTCTTTTTCATTTTTTAGAGATTGTTTCATCTTCCCATTGGATTCCACAAGGGTTTGAAAGGTTTGCAATTAATTCAACATCAATCTAAAGTAAATGAGTGTGTTGAATTTATGGTTTACAATTTTCTATGACTGTTTTGCCAAATCAGGTGAGTTTTGTGATTTGCATTATTATCTGCAACAAATCTCTTAAGGAATGCAATTTATTGAATATGATATTGAGAGGTTAAAAAAAATCAAATCTTGGTTGGTTGAGGAAGCCATTATCATGTGCATTCCTATATGTGTCATCACACACGGTCTTGGGTCTTCCTAGATCATCCTTTTTGGAGTAGTGGTTCTCTCTCATTAGAGAGCTGTTGACCATGACCTTTTGGTGGATTTTAAAGCCTTTCAAAGGTTTTAATTCAGGGCATAACTATCTTTTAAATCAGATTGGAATTGGTTGAGGTTGAACCATTCCACCTATTTTTTAGTTTCGAGACAACATCATTGCTATAGTGAGAATTGTTTTTACATGCTAATAAAGGATTTAAGACCCTAAATTTTGCCTGTGATTTGATTATGACCTTGAAATTTTTTTCAAAGTGTTGGAAATTATTTTATATATTTTTTATGTTGTTCCAACATAAAATACCCAAATCAGATTTTTTCTACAAATATGATCAAGAAGCCTACTTTAAGCCATTGTTTGACATGATGCCCTTACTATTATTTCTGACTATTAACCTTGTTTAGACCTCTCAATATCCTCTAAATAGACATATAAACCACCCTTAAAACCCATTGTTTAAAAGAACCTAAATTGGTCCTCTAAGTTGCTTGATGATCACATGTGATGAATGTTAAATTTGGTTATGGGGTTTATTATTTAATACGTGTTTAATGTTTCTCAATTTTATACTCTAATATGTAATTCATGTTAGAACTCATTTAAGTGAGTCATAATCTGACTTTAGGTGTATTTTATTGATGAGTAGGGACATAAATTCTATCTTTGACATTTACCTTGACAATTAGGTTCTTAACTCCTCACCTTCATATCATCATATGCATGTTGCATTAAATGGGTTTCCTCATATGCATTTCTCTAGTGTGTCATTCTCCTGCATTAGAAAGTGTTATGGAGGAACCATTCGGAAGAAGAAGCAACATAGGAAGGTGAAAATGAGATGAAGGAAAAGTACCTACGCCTATTCCAAAAATAAGGTACATAGAAAAATGGGGGAGAATGTAACACCCCACATATATTTTAAAAACCTAACCTATGATTTATATAAGCCCATATATGTAAAAATACAAAAAACATGAAGAAAAAGAAAAGAAAGAATAAAAAATTTTGAAGCTGGAGAATTTAGAACCATCCAATTTCCCCTAGATTGATATGGATGCTCTCTGGTGTGCATAAGGTACCCCAGCAACATGCGAGACTGATATGAGGAAACCCTAGATGGATCTGGGAAATTCCTTTAATGCACAGACTGAAACAACAAACATCCAGACCAATCCGAAAATGATTGGATTGATCTAAAATAATCGGATTGATTTACTCAGGAAAAAATGAAAAAATAAAAATTTATTTCACGATTTTATGCAATTTTTGAGTCCAACCCAAGTAGGACTCTATCCTAGCCCTATAAAAGCTTTTATGACTTTGTTCTAAACCTATCCAACCTAAGATAACAAGAAGGAACAAAAGATAAAGGGAAGCGAACCCGAAGATTGGCGAGGGAAGCCCAAAACTATGTGAAAGTTTGACATTTTGTTTAGGGATTTAGATTTATCGTAGGATTTCTATATTAGATCCATTGTTCTTATTATTCTATGTGATTTTATTTCAAAAGAGGAGGTTTAAGAAGTTCTTTGGAGTATTTACCACTTAGAATCAGTAAGGAGAGGAAATCAAGGATAATTCATGTGAAACTTTCTATTGTAAGTAATCATATCGGACATGTGCGCAATCGTTTTTCGTTGTATAATTCTTTAGAATCTTTGTTTTGAAAAGAACTAATGTTTACTAAGTAATCTTACAAAATATACTTGTTTTCCCTTCTAGGTTGTTAGATTCTCTTTGTTGAAAGCTTTGCTTTGTAAGCAAGAATCATATCATACGTCTTTGTTTGATTTCAACAAGTTCTTGGAAACCCTAATTTTAATTTATGAAATTGTCAAAGTTTCGCTGATTTTTAGATTTTAGGGATTTTAATGAATTATACCAAGACTATAAATATTTTATAAAGATTTCTAGTAATGAATTGGTATGATAAATAGTGTTCTTATCTTTTATGGAAAAATTTCTTAGTTCATGTGCATTTAGGTGGGTCAAGCAATATGGTTTTTTAGCATCAAAAACATTAATAAGAACTTGCTAAGGACATGAAAATTATGTGAATGATATTGCATGATTTCTTTGAAAGATATCTGATTTGTTTTACTTTGGAAAACACTTGTTTAAGAATTTATATGAAAAATATCATGTTTAAAAGGTCATATGTTTCATTTCTAATTCTGTTATGAGACCTTTATCCATCAAGAGGTAAATAAATGGGGCCCTCTTACTGGTTTAAAATAGATGCAAACTGTTATATGTTATCTGTTTTCCAATCTCTTGCTACTAGGGATTGGATAGTAGTATCCTCTCACTGGATGGTAGGTGCGAACCGTTCAGCTTCTCATCAGGATTATAATAACTACGATCAGGTACCCAATCATCAGCTTACATTAATAGGTGAAATATGTTTAGTTTCTCCCCATGATTATAATAGGTGAGATTAGGTACCCAATCACTGGGTCACATTAATAGGTGAAATATGTTCAATCCCTCACTAGGATTATAATAGGTGTGATCAAGTACTTAATCACCGGGTCACATTAATAGGTGAAATATGTTCAGTCCCTCACCGGGTTATTATATATGCAGTTAAATACCTAATCACCGGGTCACATTAATAGGTGAAATATGTTGTGCCCTTTCACAATAGGTACAAACTATTTTCCGTTAGTCTGTTCACAAGATTGTATGTGAGGTCTCAGTATATGTATCTGTGATTTTCTATATGTTTAGTTTTTAGAACATTATTTCCGTTATGATTTTCTATAGGCTTTTAATTTTGATAAAAGCTATTTCCAAGCATGTATCTGTTAGAAAAGTAAATTTTATGTACTAATTAAATTCTGAAGCATGTTTTGAACTGCATACATTTGTACTCTTGTTCTGTGTTTTGATCCTACAACTATTCGTTCTAGACTTGACCCATGTTTCCTTATATATTCTGTATGGTTACCTTATGAGCCCGTCAAGCTCACCCAATTGACAAATATTTTTCAGATCAAGGAGACAACCTTAGATGTTGATAAGAAGACTCCTATAACAGGACGTTGGCACTTAGGATATTTAGTTATGTGTTTTGTTTTAGAGACTTATATTGATTTGTTCAAGCTTTGATTTAAGTTTTTATCAATTGATGGGAGAACTTTAAGGATTTATGTCATTTAGTTATTCATGGGTTATAATTACTCTAATTCAAGAATTATTTATTTCAATTAGAGAGATTGTTTGAGGTATTACTAAGTTGAATTGATGAGTTATGGTTTTACTAGGAACATGTCAAACTTATCTATGGTTGTTGAATAGTGATTGTGAAGTTTTAAATTTTGTTGCATAAGTGAATGGAAAATGGAGACATAAAAATATTGATATCAGGATTTGAATGGAAAGTTTAATGTCCACTCCAAATCTAGGGCCCTATTGTGGTCTAGGTTTCAGGTCGTGACAAAGTTGGTATCAGAGCAAAGAACTATAAGGTTGTGATTCGGATCATGACAACACTTGTTAGAGACCATTTTGGTTCATTTATCCAGGGAGAATCAAAAGATCTCCACCCCTAAAGCCTGAAAGAAGTAGAAATAATGACATTCTATTTAGAATTAATATGTTGGTGAAGGATTTCCAAATATCCCAATCCTCATGGAAGGAGATAGCAGTTTAATTGTAAAAGTGAACACTGATACAAATGGCAAGTCTCCTAAAAGATCCGGAATATTATTCTAGACTGTCATTGTCTTGTTCTCCAATATCCTCAAGTATCAATTTCATATGTTCCTTGAGATTGCAACAAAGCTGCCCATGCTATGATAGCTATAGCATCTAAGGCACGTGTCTCTTAGATGGAATGGTACACCTTTCCCCCATCGAATCTTTTTCATTCAAACAATGGATTTTTGTAACCGTGAGGGAGTTCAAGTTGAATGAAATTGAGCTAACACTCCTTGCCAAAAAAGAAGAAGAAGTTATCAGCTAGTAACCGATTGGAACCCAAGTTCCAAAATAGTATAGGTTGACACGTGATGGTTTTTTGAAGCGAGAAAATCATTAGCTTTGGAGGAGCATTGGTCCCCTCACAGAGGGTGTGGCCCCATGCAAAAAGTACATGGGATCCACCCTCGTGAGGGGGAAAACTATGCTCCCAGTGTAGAGGATCTGCCCCCATTTTTTGAATTTGATGCCTCTTTTAAACAGGGAGCAAATGTTCATTTGAACACTACTTTTATGGTTTTAACCATGTAAACCCCATTTTTACGAGGCACCTATTTTTTCATTTGATTTTTTTTTATACAATTTTAACTCCATACACCTCAGCTTTTGTGTATGGGGACACAGAGGTACAGATAAATTGGATGTAGCAGATCCTTTCCCAATATCTTAACAGATAGTGATCAAGTTATGAGTAATGCATGTAGAAAGGGGCAAGTCTCGGTTAGAAGGATTGGCCGTTGGACGAAAAGTCAACAAAAGTCCAAGAGATAGGAGACTGAGTCCATTAAAGATAAACATGATTTGAATACCATAAAGAAGACAAACATGATTTGAATACCATAAAGAAGATCTGGCAACACGTGGAAATAAATAAAAAAAGAACAAAAAATTTGGAGAGAGGACATTCAACAAGTCAACAACCCACATGCCAATCAAATTCAGTGGATTCGGTTTATTTATATATTTATTTATTATGGTTTCTGCTAGTTTAGATTCATTGAACCTACGAATTTAATGTATTTCCAGCCAATCAATTTTAATTTTTGACTCAGTATTTGTTATCTTTCCATTATGGCTACAATGTTCAGACTTTGAAAGATTTGTGATCGGTTTAAATAAAAAGTTATTGCCGCCGTGGATCCAAATGGTACAACCCATTGATCTTGCTGGTATAAGTCATGGATCCAATTGATAAATACCGAAAACATTTTGAGCATCTTTATAGGATCAAAGCTCTAATTCCTTCTTCTTTGGAACTTGTTTCTGGCTCTAGACTTCTCCACGCGTATATGCCTCTTTTCTTTGAAAGTTGTTATGGAACTCTCTTAGGGGCTCACTCTATAGAGAAACTGATCCTTGGCCAATTTTCCAAAACAATCTCCCGTGATTAATGGAATGAATTCGTTTAGGTTCATTGAACCTACGAGTTCTAAGAGAAGATTAATAACTGATGTGCATGGGGATTGACTGGTACAAGTTCCTAGATGAAAATGAGGTTCATCAAGGTGTATGGGATTAATAACTGATGTGCATGGGGATTGACTTGGCCAATTACTCGCAAGAAATGTATGAACATAATTGTCCTAAGCATTTGAAAAGAAATATTGCGACTCCTAAACAACTCCACGGTAATATGCATGTGCAGAGTGCAACGTGTTCTTCAAGTATTCTTACAACCAAGTCATGCCTGCCTCTACAATGTGTGGGAGTGTGTGATGGGTGCTTAAGTACCTTAATAGACCACCATGCAGTGGAAAGTTCCGAGAGACACAAAGGTGGGTTTAATATTACTTATACTACAATTTATTTTTGTAGCTAGTCAATATGGGACTATCTGTTCACAGGAGAACAAGTCTCCTAGTTTCAAGAGTTCACCACATCAAATCCCACCAAAAGCAGTATTTATGAAATTAATTTTGAAAAGGACTTCCAACCAACTCTTAAAACAAGTCTAATTCAAAGATGATTTTGTCCGAATCAGCCCTAGAACTTGCCACTTCAATCACTAAAAGCCACCGGAGTAGATATAGCAGTCTGAACTAGACCTTGGATTGGGATTCTGACTGAAAATGAGGGTTCTTGAGAGTGATAAAAATTTACAAAACTCATAATGCATTATTCTTTTTTACTTTTTTCATAAGTAAATGTTTATATTAACCAAACAAAAGATTACAACCGTGTGTATTTACATTGGTTTGCATCCCTTGAGATGATATCTCTAAGTTTGGATGGAAAATTATTTGGATACATACATTTTTCAATATTTCCATTATGCAAAGGAGCTAATAAATCTGCTGATTGGTTGGCTACTCTCCAAATGTGTTGGATCTTTACCTCCAATGATTGAAGACTTTCATGAATATGACGTTTTATGGTAGAAACTCTCCAAGGTACCAGGATTTCCTTATTGATTATATCAACTGCAACTTTAGAATCCAAGCTGATGTGAAGTTTGGTAAATCCATGAAGTTTGGCAAAATATATACCTTGAAGGCAACCATGTAATTCCATTGATAGAATGTTTGTGTAGGTGCAACTTTTTCTGTGTAAGTTAAGACAAGATCACTGAAATGATTCTAGAATAGATCCCCATATAGGCTGTTAATTGGGCCAGGCTGGGCAAGGCTTAACCTAAGCCCAACCCGAAGTATAAAGCCTGAGTCTGAGCCCGACATGGAGTGGATACATATATAAATACTAAAAAAATCACTTGAGAGATTCCAATTCTCTGGGAAAACCTCATGTTATTAGGTACACACCTTAACCACTCAGCCAAAACAATGGTTGTTGGTAGATGTTTTAGATTTAATTGCTTTATTCTAACAACCAAACTTTTTTACAATTTCATCAACCAAATTAGTAGAAGTTTTAGAGCTTTAATATCATTTTTTCTTTCTCCATCTAAATTTATTCAATGAAAAACATAAATACAAAAACAATCTTTTTTTGGGCTTTGGGTCAGTTTCATGTTTTATTCACTTCGGGTTGAAATAACATGGGTCTGAGTGTGGCACCCCAAAACCCATACTTGTATGGCTACAAATTTTAGCACGTGATATCAATCCATTCATATCAATGCTAATCAAATTGCTTATAAATTTTTTGTATCTCTCATTTCATACATACGTAATAGAATTACATAGTTAAACCATAACCATTTCATTCTCTTAAATTTAAAATCTACAAATCATAATCCATAAATAAAAATTCACAGTCTGATATAATCTAAATAACATAACAATTCATCTCCATAAAATTAAAAATCAAACTATCCTATGACATCTCCTCAAATAGAACTAAAATAATTGAACTAAACTGAATCAAAATAGGTCTTTCAATAAATACTAAAAAAAAACAAAATGTTTGAAAATAAATTGAATCAAATCTCCATCATCTCCAACCACTACTAATCCATGCAATGGTTTACCTTATCATCCTCATCATCTGAAAATAATGGTGTCAACTTTAAAAACATCGGTGTCAACTCTATAACTATGACTGACTTTATAAATAAACATGAACACTACTGAACATGTTGAAACAATTGGGTCAGAGAGTACAGATATTTTCATAATCAAATAGAACGAAGCATGCTTTTAAAACAATTACTCTACATATCAAAATATTGTTTCTAATCTAAAGTAGAACAAATAACATATTAGAATGGAAATCAAGATGCATAACTGAACACAAATATGATCAGAAGTGAAATAATAAATTGAATTGAACTAAACACATATTCAAAACTAAACTGAACAGAACAAGTCACTGAAACATATATACGTAAATGAAACATGATGAAACAAATATTTGAATCCCCTAAATGTGCTACGATCTAGATAACAAATAACTGAATCATATATCGAAAATCCAACACACATGATGTGCTACTAGACAACAGGTAACATAATAGAATAAACTCATATACAATCTGATGACAGGATACCATTATCTCGCACCTATTGGCGAGCATCACAAACATCATTAATTAATGTGACCCAATAAAAAGAGTACTTGATCACATCTATTTAAACTCAATGAGGGGCTCCATCAAAATTACTTTTTTGATGGCAAAGGGGTTTTATGTCATAACTAAAAATATATTTTCATCAAAATAGATGTAGATATAGTAGATATCAAAATAGAACAAAACTAACAATCATTAATAATTTCTAAACAATGCATATCCTAGAAACGAAACAACAAACAAGAATTTAACTCACCTATAGCTCTATGGATTGGCATAACAAAATCCTTAAAATCCAGCTTTGAAAGTCAAGTTTACTAAAATCCTTTAAAAACTCTTTCAAAAAACATAGATTCTTTAAAAATAATTCGAAAATTGATTAGAAAAATCTTCTTCTCTTGAAAAACGAAGATTAAAATTGTCTAAGAATCTATACGAATCAAAACCCAAAGATAAAACACAAACTTTCTTGAAAACTAATTTTTTTCTCTTTTAAAAACATGTAAAATAATTTAAATAAATCAAAACATCAAGTTTCTTTGCAAAACCAGAAGAAAAAACAAATCTAAGAACCTAATATCAAAGCAAAACGATGTCAAATGTTCCAACAGTTGTAAAATAGATTTTCCTTTACAACAACCCTTTTCTAAGAACCTAATCAAAGCAAAAAACTTCATAGATCCTAGCCAAACTGAATACGAATGATTCTAAGATCCTAAGCATAATCAAAATGATGTAGAAGTGTCCAAGTTTATTTACCTTTTGATTTGAAAATGATCCTAAACCAAAGCTTCAAGTTCTTCTTTAAAATCTTGAAAAATCCTTCACACCCTAGATTTTTCCTTGATTTTCTTTCTCTTTTTTGTTTTTTGCGTTTTTGGGTCGAATTAGGTTAAGTTTTATCCATTATATAGACCCCATAAGAGTCCTAGATGAAGTAGAACCCTAAATGAGCTAAAATCAGAAGTTTTCAAAGCCAAAAAATTGTTTCTCATACTTTTGGATCGATTCAGAGTGATGTCAGCTCAATCTAGGCCAGTTTGGCTTGAATTGGATAGATTTTTCTGCTTTTACCTCTTTATACTAAATCACTTATAACTTTTCCTAGAAAACTTGGACTCACTTGTTATTTATTTTATTGGAAACTAGACTTAAAGATCTTTCCAATGATATATAATTTGCTCATTAATTCTTTCTATATTTTTATTGTTGTGTTTATAAATTTACTCTAAATCAGTTAGCCTATCAGCACAAACACTTTAGGGGAAAACGATCATAACTTCCTTTAGGAAACTCCTATTTAGTCACTGTTTGTTGCATTGGAAAGTAGACTTCAAGATATTTCTAATGGGGTATAGCTTGGTCACAAATTTATCTCTAAAGTTGCATAAGTTTACAGGTCATTACATGTGCGTTTAAGTCATACTATGTGTGTGCGAAACATGTGTGACATATATGTGAGAATTATATGCAGTGTGTTACACTAAGCTTAACCCCAAAATTATTCTGGGCTGAACATCTGGGCCCGAGCCCGATCCATCCCGAAACTCAACTTGCCCAGCCTGCCCAATTTTTGGGCCAGTCAAGTCGGGCTTCGCACCAGCCTGACACAATTGACAACCCTCTCCCCATATCTTGCCTTGTTTTGATTTACTTCTCCAACACAATTCAACGAGATGGTATCATGCGTAGGCTTCTGCCATTAACACAACTTCAGTTCTTCTATATTCCACTTTGCTTCAAGTTCTTATCAGTTCATAATAAATATGTTGAAAGGAGTGTCTTCACAATCATTCTTCATTTTTGAGACCTTAGTCTTAATCTAGAACATGATTGTTTATATGATTTGATCAATGGTAGCAATAGAATAGCCAAACAGTCTTTTATCTGCTCAATCAAAAAATGGTAGACTATTACATTTAAAGCTAATTTGCCTATTGTTGTCAGAAGTGATTTTCCTTTAAATCTTCTTTGAATCCACATGGCCTCTCCTTGTAGAGTTCTTGGACTTCTCCTTTGCGAGCTGAGCAATGCCAGTATCATGACCCGGATTTGTGGGTTATGTTTGGAACCCAAATCTGGATCAAACACTGGATGACACACCCCGAAACCGTATCTCATGGTGAGGTGCTCCCGTTTTCGAATTGTGACCATTGTCCTCTTTCTCACTTTTCCATATAAAATCTCATCCATTTATTTTTACAATCTTTAAGTCCAATATATCACTACACATATTGTATCAAAATATTAAATTTGTATTAGCTAACCCATTTGTGTTCACATTTAGCAGCGGATTACTTATTCATTTGCCATGTACCTTACCAATGTGCAACATAATAATAAAGTTGATTTATCTAATAACAATCAAGTGAAATGAAAATTAAACATATCTATATCTAGGCTGATCAAAACATCCACATGTCTAGATCGAAATTAAGGCTTCCTACAAGCCAAACCACAGTAATAATTCTCCATCATCAAAGGAGTACCATTCTGAATGAATAATATGTACATACATCCTATGTCCAATGTCTAAAAGGTAAGTGGATCAAAAGTAAACAATGGGCCTAGCCACCTGACCCTTCTCTTCATCTCTTTTGAGTCAAATACGACTCATGAGGTGCCAAGGGCTCCAAAGTCTTAATCTGTAAGGTGGTGTCAATTTGAGCGAGCTTGACTGGCTCAATGCCAAATGCATATGCATGTGTAACAAGAAATCTATACATATATCCTTACTTGATTCAAAATATAACTATGTTTCAAAATAATCATAGGGGTTTTCAAATCAAATCAAAGTGTGCATATTCTATACGTTAACTCAGAAGGGTCTTCGTCAAATATTAAAACTGATTTCATATAACCTAAGAAGGGTCTCCGACAAAACCAAAACATGCAAGTAACCCATATGTAGGGTTTTTGACAAATTAAATCATGCAAATAATCTATGTAGGGTCCCTGACAACTCAAATCATGAAAATAACCCATGTAGGCTCTCTAACAAATAAGATCATACAAATAACCCATGTAGAGTCTTCGATTGTCATGAAGACTAACCCACTAGGGGGTCTCTAATGCCATAAGGGCCAACCTTAAAGGGGTCTCCGAATTTTCCACAAAGGAGCTTGTCATAAAGGCTAACCTCAAGGAGGTCTCTAAAATTTCTACAAAGATGTTTTTCATAAAGGCCAACCCCATAAGGATCTCCACAATCAGAAAGACCAATATAGTCCACAAAGATTCCCCAAGGCATCAAGAGTTTGTCTGCTAAAATTCCCCCGAGCAAGGGTTTAGCCCACAAAAACTCCTCGAGTCATCAAGGATTTATCCATTAAAATTCTCTTAGGTAATCAAGGGTTTGTTCCCACATAATTCCCTAAGGACCAATGTAGTCCTCCATGATTCCCCAGGACAAGGGTTTCAAAACAAATCCATGTGTTCAAAATGATATGTCAAATCCATGCTTATGAAAAGTAATGTATCGACTACATAAGTAGGCTATACAAAAGATATTCGTATGTCCAATCTCATAGGGAATCTAAAACTAAAGATGTCAATCTCATGTATGAAGTTAAAACCAAAATACGAATTATGATGCTTAGCTCAAAACTAGGGGAATATAGAAATTTGTATTATGTAAAATGTTTCATGCTAAATGCAACCAAAGATAATATAAGGTATCTCAAATGCTTCAAAACTCATGTAGAAGTCCAATGAGGATGCTCTACTAAATACTGAATGTAAACATGGATGGAATCACATGCTTAGGCTATCAAAACTACCAATGAATATAAATCCCAAATGTAAACACAAAATTTTTATGATTTTAGCATGAGAATCAATAGAATAAATACAAGTCTTCATGGTTTAACAGGGAGCAAAGAGATTCTATCAAAATGAGTAATAGACATATGTAAGAAATTCATAGGCATGCTATAAGACTTATAAATCATAGAGAACCAATCATGAGACCATAAATCAAATAGGTAGAGATCATAATTATATGGAATCAAATGAAAATTGAAATCTTTATTTCTATCCCAATGCTATGAGAATCCAATAATAATACCTCCAACATCATGAAACTAAAATCATTTTTCAAAAGCCCATAGAAGTAGGGAAATAAAGCATTCTAATCAAGCTTAAATCAATAAATCTCGGATCCTACTCAAGAAAATCAACATATCTGTAGAGATTAGATGTAAATCCTTCAAATCAAAGCTCATAATCTATAAGATTCCACATCGCTCAGTGGGAGAAGGATCTTGTGCTTATTAGTAAGCATGACCCTTACTTGTGTGACACATTTTTGGGAGAGGCCAGGGGTCAACCATTTGGGAGAGGCCAGTTGGGCCAGCCCATCTAGAGTGACCAAGGGGCTAGCCTGAAGAACAAAACCGGGGTGGGATGAACTAGAATTAAGCAATATCATGCAAGTGAACCGAGGCGTTACAAATGGTATACCAAAGCCATGTTTCCAACTTTGTGATGTGCACACGGGGACGTGTGCCCTAAGGGGGTGGTTTGTAAGATCCCACATCGCTTAGTGAGAGAAGGATCATATGCTTATTAGTAAGCATAGCCCTTATTTACATGACACATTTTTTGGAGAGGCTAATGGTCGGCCATTTGAGAGAGGCTAAAGGGGCCATACCATCTAGAGAGACCAAGGGGTTAGCCCAAAGAACAAAACTGGGGCAAGATGAACCAAAACCAGACAATATCATGCAAGTGAAACGAGGTGTTACATAATCAATAGAACTAGGAATCCTAGAAGAGTAGATGTGTATATTAAGTTTATCCACTTACAAGAATTAGTTCCATAGAGATTAAATCACAAATCTTCAAAACATAAAATATAAATCATATTTCTATGAATTAAAGAGTGGAGGTGTGTGCATATATGCATATCTACTTACAAAATGCTTTTAATCCTTTCTTCCAAGATAGTCTTCTTCTAAGACTTGTTTTCCTTTTGAAATCCTTCCTTCCTCTAAGATTAAATCATTGAATCATAATCAAAAACCACCAATCTATAAGAATAGATGATGAAAAACTGAAAATAACCCATAAATTGACCTAGATCTAATCTTTTTGGGACTAACCTTTCTCTTTCGAGAATAAGGGTTCTTCCCATTTTCCAATTCTCCCAAAATCCCTATCATTTTCTATCTTTCCTTCTTTCTATGTTATTTCATCCCTAAATAAGGTAAAATAGGGTTTAGGGTTGTCACTTGTGGGTCTCACACAAAAATAGTACAAATCACATATGGACACAAATCTTGAGGTCAATCCTGCCCAGGATTAATCGCTCGAATCAGTTTGACTGTTCAATAATATATTTGATTTCTCTTGCTAAGAGAACTTCCAAAATGCCCTAACACCATTTTCCTTACGGGTTGGTCGATCGCTCAAGTTGGGTGGGTTTGATCGCTTGAATCCTCTTGTGCTGAATTTCAATTCTCTAGGTTCATTTTTTTGGGCCTCTAGGTTATCCAAGACTAGTCTAATTGGGTAAACACTCATCTAATATTTCCTAGGTCATATTTTGGTCTTTATAGCATTGATGTTGGTCTTCTTGCTCACATAATTTAGATGTACCCTATGTAAACACATCGAGTTAGGTCTAAATCTCAAAGACTTACTAAAAGTGAATGCATGGTGTTACAAATAGTATGCGCCTCTAAATGGTACCTGCAAAAACACAGTTAAAGAACAAATGATCTTGGGTATCTCTATTATTTCATCATAAACAATATTGAGATATCCGAATTATTTTGAGCTTTTATAGTCTGCTTTAAGTGGGGAGTCTTTTAGTCATAGCCCTCTAAGTGACAAAGCTATGTTTTCGAATAGTGTTAAAAAACCAAACAATATCACAGCAATCCACACGTGAGTTATTGTATAAATATATTTACAAGCTGATGAAATAGTGAAATTCCCGTTTGGACTAGCTGTCCACACTATTCTATCTTTCTCCAAATGATGCATTCTCTCCAGCTGAGGTAACTCCTCCCAAGATTACATAAAGAGTTATGAAAAAGCTTGTCCAATTGCCCAATTCCCATTGTCAAGAATGGATGGCACTAGGCTAAGACAATCCAAGGCAGCAAGCCAACAATATATCTTATTCCATCTCCAAATATTTTGATCAATACGCCTTTAGGATGCCACTTATCAAGCCACAACTTCGTATCTTGTCCATTGCCCTATGATATGAAGAATATTTCTTTCAACTAGCTCCCTTAAGTTTTTTAATCTTTTTCAACACCCAAGAACAATCCTTTGGAATTTTACAGTCCATATGGAATTTTGTTTTAGATATTTTGCATGAATCCATCGAACCCACAAGTTGTCTCTCTTTGAAGCTATCCACCATATGTGCTTCATTATGCCTATATTGTTCATATCTTGGACCCTATGTAGGTCTAAACTGCCTTCCTCCTTTGGTTTGCAAATTGCATCCCAACTTATCATGTGTAGATTTTTTGTAAGATCTTGCCTTGCCTATAAGAATTTTGAAAATATAGACTCTATTTTCCTTGCCACTTTACTTGGTAGTTCAAATACTCTAGCCCAATAAATTTAATAACTTTGAAGCATTGATTTGATCAACTCTAGTTTACTTGCATCCGACAATGGTCTAGCCTTCCAAGGTACAACTTTCTTCTTTAGTCTATTCAGAATTAGGTTATAGTCTAATGTCGATAATTTCCCTAAGATAAGAGGTACTCCAAGATAGTGCTTTTGAAAAAGTGTAACACGTAATGCATTATAGGGGTAAAAATGTAATTTAGCATGTCTAAGGGTAAATTTGTCTTTGAACATTTTTTGGGAGTCATTTGTGGTGTTTGGGATCTAATAAAATGAATTAGAAGTGAGGAAAGAGAAGATGAGTCCCAAACTTGTCAAGTTCGAAAGTTGTCCTGAGAACATAATTGGGCTAATTTTATGGGCACATCTATACCAATCATAGGTGAATTAGAGTATAAACCATATATCATTGGAATTCTCTAGGAGTCTACATTCCAACACTTTAAATAGTTTGTGAAACAGAGTTTTTTTAGAGGAAATCATGATCATTTTACCACAGAGTGTTCAATTTGAAAATTCAGAATGCAACCAAGACCTGTGTCATGATCGGTCAGGAGATAGGGCATCACCCTCGAGAAGTTCATGACTGATCTCATGACCAGTCAGGAGATGGGTCAGAGCCCTAACTAGTCACCAACCCCCTGATCGGTAGAGCCCTGACATGTCACCAAACCCCTAACCGTTCATGACTGGAAAGTGCAAAAATGACATATCTTACTCTTATTTGACCTCCACACATGTGGGATCTCATTTTAGACAAATTCTAAACTTTATTAGACTTAATTTGGGTTATTTAGACTCAGAACACAACTAAGGAGAGAGAGAGAGAGAGAGAGAGAGAGAGAGAGAGAGAGAGAGAGAGAATTTGGAGGATTGGGAGAAGAGAGAAGATTCATATTTTCTAAGCTTGGGTAAGTTGCTAGAACCTAAATCTAGCCTAAAATAGTTATTGTTTTTTATTTTCTTCCTTAGTTTATGTATTCTAATCATGTAACACCTTGTTTACTCCTAGATGAAGGAAGGTTAGACAAAGGCAATGAAATTTTGGAGAAGTTTTCTCTTCAAGACAATGAGAATTAGCTTTGGGTGAATGGAAATGCATTTTATGCTCACTTTCCCTTCTTAGGTTCTTAGAAGTGTTGTGTATGAGTTTTATTTATTCCCCTTGTGAATGATAGTTTCTTGGTGTTGGATCATAGTTTTTTTTATGTGAGTATGTTATATGGTAATTTCCCAATTGTTTCTTAGATTATTAAGTTATTTTCTAGATGTTAGAGCTTGTTAAATGGGTTGATTGATCTCTAATATATTTGGAAAGGTTTAAGAACTCGATTTGCATGAGATGTGCGATTTATAAGGATCATGGTGGTGTATTTTGGATTACCCCTTTAATTTTCCTTAGAATTCCTTAATTCTTGCACTCTACATGGTTGATAAAATGCCCCCTAGATTTTCTCCACAATTTTTATGTCTTATGGATGCCTTTGGATTCTTTGCATGAGTTTATTACCCACTTTGATGGACTCCCTTAATATTATGCTAATTCATGTTGTTTTGTGAAATTCTATTGATTTTCATGTTAAGATCTTAGAATTCATGTGTAATACATTGGGCTTTGCATCCATTGGAAATGTTTGGTGTCATGAGCATGTTACTCTAGCATGGTTTACTTTGGTGTTTTCATGAAGCATCTCATTTGGGTTTTCACATAAGTTTTGGGACATTTGAACTCTTTGGTTTTTGTCATAGACAACATTTCACATGAATAGGTTTTGCTTCCATGAGAATCCTATATTTTTATAGAATTGGGTAAAGCATCTACATTTGCTTATTGATATTTGGCTCTTTACATGTGATTTACCTCGTTGATTTTGGACTCTTTATGAAATAGGACATATGGATATATTCAAATGGCTTACTTATGTAGTAGCTACTTTATTTTACACAAACATGAATTTGGCATTCGGATTTGGACATATGGATTTGATATGATACCCCTATGTGGAAACATGCCCTTTTGGGCCTGGAGACCCCTAAGTGGGTTGTGTTAGAAATATGTGTCTTGACAAAGCCATTTATATAAAATATAAGTATGATTAATTAATTATTTAATTAATAATAATTAATATTCTATCATCACATGAATTTGTTTCTTTATATGGGTAATTA
>JAOXJP010217886.1:0-11757 GCA_025762735.1 Platanus orientalis
ACTCATGTATCATGTGGGACATAATTGAAGAAATAAACAAAGTTTTTTGAAACCCACGAGTGGGCTGGTTTCTTCTTCCAGGATTCCAAGGTAAGGAATCACCTCTTCTCCTTTAATCTTCTTCTTGCTCTCCCTTCTCCCATCTTCCTTATTCTCTTCCCTTCTTTATTTGTCTCCATCAGATTTTTTGTAGTACAACAACAAGACCTTCATTCCTTCTCTTCATCACCCCTCTCTAACTTCACCTTCTTTGACCAAACCCTTTCATAAGGGTGTGTAAAACCCTTGGGCGACCCACCTGGTTTGATGCGGAACCAATGCAATTTATATGTGAAACACTAGCAGCTGGTCTCTAATAATATATAAATTGCCCTAATAAACAACTCAGAAAATTCTGTTTAGTGGCAATTTCATAATTTTTCCTAAAAGTGAAAAATTACTAAAATACCCTTTTGACATGTCAAATTTTTTTGAGCTTTTGGGAATCTTCCGGGCAGACTATAGGGATGCTCTCCTCCGAATTTCACCAAATTCGGATGCGTCTAACTATATAAACTAGAAAACACTTATTAAGGAAGAGGCTTAAATGTAAAACTTCAATGGAAAAATCAGCAAAGTATGGGAATTTCGATTAACCTTCGGATTCAAATAGATGTAAATATGCAGTAGTTCAGATAAACAACAATACCACATTGAAATTTAGATAAAATTAAAGCCAAATAATAGCCCCTACAACACTAAAATTTGATCTGTCTATACATAGGTATTGTAGCATATTTTTTTAGGAACCAATGAAGTGCTCACCAAGTAACGTACAACCAATATCTGAAAGAATTGTGCTTACCTCTTGTAGATGGCCCAAAGGTCTCTCAAAAAGTATAGAAATTTTGCCCCAATCTTGCTCCAAGTTAGATAAAAATTTCTACAACCCTTGCTGAAGTACTATGTGCCGCCTGAGAGTCTTCCAATCTACTCCTACTTAATAGGAGTGTGTTCTAACAATGGAGAAATGGGACCATATGGGTCGCCCAAAGGTTTTACACACCCTTATGAAAGGGTTTGATCAAAGAAGGTGGGGTTAGAGAAGGGATAAAGGTTTGTTTCCGTACTGTAGAAAATCTGATAGAGACAAGTAAAGAAGAGAAGAGGAAAGAAAGAGATGAGAGAAGATGTAAGGAGATGAAAGAGAATATGGATTGGATAGAGAAGGATTCCTTACCTTGGAATCGTAGAGAAGAGAAGAAGGAGAGGCTGTCTATGCATGGGAGTTTCCAAAACTTTTAATTCATTCCAATAGCCTAAATCGTTACAGCATTAGGGTATTAAACCATTTTTTAAAACTTTGGATCAAAACTCCCTAAAATATCCCTCTATATAGGTCACACGACCAACACTCTTTCCTCTCTATTCTTGACTTAAAATTAATAAAAACTTTCCTAAATACCCCTAAAACTCTACCAACTAATATACCCTACTCTATGGCTGCAAAAGAGCCTTATTACATGCTTAAAATTCAAAATTAAGAAACCCTAAACACTGTTCTACCATGACATCTCTCATTGGTCCTATTCCCTTGAAATTTCTTCATCTTGGGCTTCCAAATAGGGTAGGACTTTTCCAAAAACTCTAATGCTGTTGCATCATGGTCTCATTCCCCCATTGTTTGAACCTACTCCTATTAAATAAGAATAGGTTGGAAGAGTACTAGGCGGTACACAGTACTTTAATAAGGTTTGTGAAATTTTTTCTATCACTTGGAGTAAGATTGTGGTAAGAGTCCACTTTTTGAGAGACCTTTGGGTTATCTACAAGAGGTAAACATAGTCTTCAAATGTTGGTTGTACGATACTTGGTGAGCACTTCTTTGGTTCTTATAAAAATCTGCTACAGTACTTGTGTGCAGACAAATCAGATTTTAGTGTTTTGGGAGCTACTATTTGGTTTTGATTTCATCTAAATTTCAGTGTGGAATTGTTGTTTATCTAAATTACTGCATATTTACTTCCATTTGAATCCAAAGGATAATCAAAATCTTCATACTTTTCTGATTTTTCCATTGAAGTTCTACATTAAAGCATCTTCCCTAAATAAGTGTTTTCTAGAAACATCTGAATTTGGTGAAAATCGGAGGAGAACATTCTTATAGTCTTCCCGGAAGATTCCCAAAAACCCGAAAATTTATGACGTGTCAAAAGGTATTTTGGTGATTTTTTATTTTTCGGAAAAATTATGAAACTACCATTGGAAAGAATTTTCTAAATTGATTAATTGAGACATTATATAATATTAGAGACCAGTGGATAGTGTTTCACATATAAATTGCATTGGGTTCCGCATCAGGTGTCAACGAGCCGGTTTGCCCGACTCAGCTCAGGCTCGTCACACAACGCTCAAGCTTTGGCTCGTGATGAGTTGAGCTCAGGCTCGGCTCGTTAAAACTGATGTAAGTTTGGTACAAGCTTGGCTCGGCTCGTCTGCACGTCTGTATCTTAAAGCCCAATAGCCCAAGATCATTTCTAAATTATCTGAGGTCCTCTGTTGCTAAAACCTTTATCGTGCTGTGATAACCTTTTGATGCAGTAATTGATAAAAGATTGATTTTTTTTAATGGCATAAGTACCTAGGCCATTGTCTTCTACCTCCCTTTCATTCGTAGTGTTGTATTCAATTGATTATAGAGAAGTAGAGAAGAAACCAAACAACTAAACATCCTCTTGCTAGACAAGATTAATTGCCACTTTTGAAAACAACGGAATCATATTCAAGCAATGACATCAGGTAGTCTAGTTGAACACTCCCGATTACTATGATGACGGGGTTTTAGATGTTAGAAAAATAAATCTCTGGATGGACAATGAAGAATGCAAAAGACAACAAAACACATTTAGGAAAGAATGTGTGAATAACAAATAGATTTAAAAGTAAAGACATATCTCACAAAACCAAAGATTCTCTAAATAATGCTACGCTTTAATAGTCGTTCATATACAATCGAACCACCACCAATCTAACGAAAAACATTTAGGGAACCTTTGTTATCCTTTCAGGCAAGAAACCAGACGACCAAGGATAAGGATTATCCAGGCATGTCTGCAACAACCCCATCCCTCCTCTTCTAGTGCATAGAGAGATTACCGGCCTTAATAAACTCAACCAAACACTTAAGATTTCACAAAATGGGTTTAGAGGTTGACGATTTGTACAGAGATCAATAGTATCCAAGATTGCGATTCCCAAGTCTCTCCCTCGAGCTAAACTTGAGATTTAAAACTATTGTAATATGGGTTTTGGGATTTTTATAACACTCTTTTCTCTTTCATTGATAAAACTATTGTAATATGGGATTTTTACATAGTTTAGATTTTAAAATAGTGGGTTTTCACAGTTTTGGCTGTACCTCTAATACCGGAGAAGAGAGATAGAGGAAGAAGATGATAGCATGGATAATTTTGGAATTTACAAAAGAAAATATTATCACTTATATGTATTTGATTAGCTAACTACAAGTCGAAGGCTGTCATAGGACATCACGTCTAATCAGGGGCTTTGGTGGTAGAGGATCCTTTTCCATTGAAAGAGGCAATTTTTTTTTTGGAAAAGTTTTCTTTTTGGTAAAAAGTTGAAAGAGGTAATATACAATATGGTAAACCATACATACTGCATGTTACAAAAAAAAAAAAAAAAACGATACATATGATATAGAATATATTAGTAAACTATATTATACACATACATATCAAGGCCCTTAACGAGCCGAGCTTTAAGTGAGCTGAGCCTAGTGTAACTCTGCTCAGGCTCACTTAGCTAAACAAGCTCAATTAGAGGCTCAGGCTCAGCTCTACAAGCTTGAAACAAGGTGATCATGGAAAAACTAGCTCTATTGTTGCTCTTATATAAAGGATATCCAATGAGGAAATGTAAGCTCGCCATGAGAAGAGACTTTGTTGTCAGAAAAATTCTGCGAGTTCTCACAGAAGATAAAATTCTGCAAGCTGGTCTTAGAAGATTAAAAAAAAAAAAATTTGGGTGGGCGCAAAACATCAAGAGTAGAAATTTAGGGAGTGGTCACAAAACTCCACCAATGTCTCTGCAGTTGATTACAAAAAGTAAAAGCAAGGTTTTGTAAGTGGATCACAGAACAACAAATTATATTTCTTTGGATCGCAGAGCACCAAAATAGTAAAAGTTGAGATAGTTTGCAAAACTTTGTGAGTGGGTACAAAGCAGTGTTTTATTTATTTATTATTATTTTAAAAATTCAATATAAGTTTATTGGCACAAGCACCTGCCAACATGACATCATCATTTTTGCTTACATCAACACAATGTTGAAGTATATTAATTTGTGTCTATTTTATCACCCCCTTTTTTTGTTGATAAAATGGGATAACATATCAAGGGGGGGTGCCTTAGGGCAAAAACATCCAAAGAGAGCTCTGGTTCTAGCCATAAAGGAGGAACAGAAGCCCTACATTCCATAGTTTTAGAAATACAACCGTGGTGAGCCAGTAGATGGGCCACCGAATTAACACATCTTTTAACATGGATACAAGTCACTTGAGAAAAGGTTTTAATAAGGGAGTTACAATCGTGAATTAGGCCACTATTGGCCCATGGACTCTCTATATTTGGGTCCGAGAGAGTGGTGATGAGTTCAAGAGAGTCACCCTCTAAGATTGGATTGCTAATCCCCAACTCGTGGGTTGTAGAAAGAGTAAGACGAGTAGCCAAACACTTGGCTACCAAAGCATTGTCAGCCATAAAACCATCGGCGGTGGCATGTCAAAAGGAACCCTTGTAGTTTTGAAAAACAATCCCCACACTTGAATCATGGGAGGTAGCGCAAAGGCACCATCGAAATTCATTGACAACTTCTTCTTCTGGAGGTCTCCATCTTAGATTATCATTTCGGCCATCCTCTATCGAAAAGGAATTGATACCAGCATACAAGTCACCTAATATCCTGAAAATACCCGAAGAAGATTTAAAAACACTGAAGAACAACTTTTCAAAAACTGCCTTATTTCTTGCTTTCCAGATGTTCCAAGCAAAGATTGCAATAATAGTGAGGATGTTAAAGCGTTCATGGATTGATAAGCATTTCATATCACAATAAAATTTAATACATTCCAATAAGTGCATAATTTTTTCATTACAAGTTCTAAGAGACAGAAGGGAGGCAAACCAAATCAGAGCGACCACCTTACAAGAAAAAAGACAATGTATGGTAGACTCTTTAGCCTCTTTGTATAAAGGGCATAGATCAATGACAGAGATGTGCCTTTTTCAACAAATTTTCCTTTACAAGTAAGGTCGCTTTGCATGCACGCCAAATAAAATGCTTAACTTTAGGGAGAACTTTGAAAGTCCATATTTTGCTCCAAGGAAAGGGATTGGGGAGGGAAAGGGGAGGGTTTTGGGGATGTTGAATAGGGGAAGAAGAGAGGAAGTATGCTGATTTGACCGAGAAAAGACCTTTCTTATCATAATTACAAAATAACGTATCAAGCAGATTGGATGGGGAGAGGGAGATACGAAGCATAAGGTTTTTTTCTTCATGGGAGATGAAAAGAGTTAATGGGACTAAGATTCTATTTCCTAGAACGAGGATAAATGAGCTGGTTAATAGACCGAAAAGAGAAGGAATCAGGATGAGATGAGGAAAGTCTAAGGCCAAGCGCATTTGGGATCCAAGGGTCATTCCAAATATTGATATTATTACCATTACCCACCTTCCAAATAAGCCCTTTAGAGAGAAGATCCATGTCTCTCAAAGTGCTCTTCCATGCCCAAGAACTATTGTTTTTTAATTTGGTCAACAAGATGAAGCTTTTAGGGAAATAGTGGGATTTAAGAAATCTAACCCAAAGAGGATTTGGATTATGAAGGATCCTCCGTGCTTGTTTGGTGAGAAGGACAATGTTAAAATTATGAAGATCACGAAATCCCAATCCACCGTCTTTTTTACTACTTTGGAGCTTATCCCAACCCATCCAATGGATCTTTTTTTTTTTCATTTTTCCCGCTACTCTACCAAAATTTGCATTGGATAGAGTTGATAGAATTGCACATGGATTTAGGGATGAGGAAGCATGATATAGCATATGAAAGAATAGCAGCAACAACAGATTTGAGGAGAATTTTTTTGTTAGCCTGAGAAATAAGCTTCTCCTTTCACCCCTGAATTCTAAGTCTAGCTTTATCTTCAATGTAGGAAAATAAAGAGATCTTGTCTTTTCCAATGGAGGAAGGGAGACCAAGGTAGGAACCACGACATTGGGCTTGTTTAATTTTTAGAATACCTTGAATGATTCTCTTGAAGTGCCTAGGGGTGTTTTGACTAAATATGATTTCAGATTTATCCTGATTAATGACTTGGCCAGATGCATCACTGAACAGCTGCAAGCAATCTTTGATTTGGATAACCCTCTAGTATTAATTCTCAAGAAGATGTAACAATCATCAGCAAAAGGAAGATGAGAGACAGCAGGACTAGAGGATTTAACTATAATTCCTGAGATTTTGTTATTCCTTTCAAGGTCAACCAAACAGGCAAAAAGATCCTTAATCTCCTTGCCAGGGGAACCATTAATGAGGACTTAATAGGGGACCGAATCCATACACTCCCAAACCCAACATCTACAATTATAGTTAAAACCCACTTTTTCCATCATGGAGCTAATAAAATCCCATTCAACCCGGTCGTAAGCTTTGCTTATGTCAATAGGGTTAATGTAAAGCATATAACTCATATGAAGTTGGCTATTTTTGCTTAATTTGCCTTGTGTTGAGCACCTAATATCATCAGTTTTCTCGTTTAAGTGGGCACATTTTGAACAAGGTTCCTAACAGCGTCAAAGAATAAAAGAAGGAACATATGGGCCTTGTGGAGAGAGGCTGAGAGAAAAGATGATGGAAGTGGAGGGAGAAGGCAGCAGAGGCCTTCTCACATAATATCTTGCATAGATCTCGTCGTAAAAGGAAACTCTATTAGGGATTCTACTTTAGATGAAAACCATAAGGAATATATTTATTTGCTTTTTCCAACCAGCTTGATGGTATAGGCGGTTTCTTAGCATAGAATGGGTGGTGGGGTGAAAGGGATTTTTGCAAAGTGTGAATTTTTTTCTTCTAGCTATTTGCTGTAAATTTATCTAGTAATCTGTAGGCAAGTTGCAATGGTGACTGTTAGTCACTAGATTCAGCTGGGATTTTGGAACATGAGGACGGTTGGCGAGATGCTTTGATCATGTATGTTAGCCAGAACTTCCAAAAGAGTACCCTTCCAACTTTTTTGCAGGTACTAAATTTTTGCAGGTTTGCTTTTGTTTTCCTTCCAAAACTTGAAGCATCTTCCTCCCCGACCCATAAATCTTTCAGTTCCTTCCCACTCAAGCAATCGGAAAGCTCTTGTATTCTCTTCCACATCCTTCCCTCTACAGTCATCCAAAATGCTCACTTCTCTTGGGAAATCGTAGTCTTATGAAAATGCTTTACTATTGCTTGAATAATAAGTATGGGAGAAGCCTGAAGATTTTAAGGTGCTTTTACGCTACCAGGAATGGTGTAAATTGTTGAATTTTGAAGTACATTTTAAGTTCCAAAAGATGTAGTACATGAACTTGTTCATGTGAAAAATGAGTTTTGCATCTGGTAGGGAATTTGAAATGGACCATAAAGTTTCAAAATGAATGTTATATAAACCCTGGACTGAGCTAATGATAATCTTTGAATTGAAGTTCATCTAGATATCTTAGGTGTCAAAATTGGTAACTTTCTGCACCGATAATATAGAGCTTTTTGTACAGAAGAATTTCTGTACGAGACAATGGAGATCCAATGCACAAATGTAGCTTAAATTGGAATTGGACTCACAAAGCCCAATCAGTTACCGTGTGAATGTTAACAGTCTCATAATACATTAGTTAGTGTGATAGCCAAGAATAAAATTACATGAACGGCTTACTCTGTTAAACATTGCAGGCATTTACAAGATTATGCGTGAAGCCATGAACTCAAAAGTATCTCCTACTGTGAAAACTTGCATTTTGAGGCATGTATTCATAATAGTTATTAGAAAAATCTCTCTTCATGATGGCACAAATTTTTCAGTATTATGCATAAACTCAACGTTTTTATGTCTGAAAAGTTATCCAATCAAATACTCAGTAACATTTTCTTCATTATAAATGTTCTTAACCTATCAGCCCAAAGTATGTGCTCTATATGGTAACAACCATTTGTGCTGATGAGGCTTGACCCAATCTTCACGTGCATAATAACATTTGACAGTCAAATTCAACTTTTAGTGCTTTTCTTACCTATCCTCATTTCCATCATTATATGTAAGCCCATGTTTTCTTTTATAAATTGTTTTGATGTGCATCACTGGAAGCACTCTCTGTAACTCATGATATTGTCTGTTAAAAACAGATTATTGTTATTTTTTTATTTTCTTTGGTACAGGGGACAAGTTCCTATTTTCTTACCTGGACTTTTGCAGGACCTGCTAGGAATAGGAGAGTACCGACCTGGCGCAAGCAATGGTCATCGATAAGTCTACACCAACCAGTGTACCCAACAAGTGATATTCATTCTCTTCCAATCTCATTTGAGAAGTCAACATCCTGTGGTGGAAACATTTCACCTATCGACACTTGCTACGCATTTTAGTTCTCAAATTCAATTCAAGAGAGAAAAGTTCGGGAGAAAAAAATGAAGAATAGGAGAAAGGAAAAGGTTTCATGTATGAGTTGTTGCCTAAGTGTGGTCCCCTTGTATCATTTGAAGCTATTCTTGTTTGACAAATTAGTTTTTGCCTCTGCCTTCATGGGGAGAAAACTGTAGTTGGTTTTTACTCTCTTTTCTCTATTTACTGCTGCACGGCCGAGAGGAGTGTGGGTGCTACTTCCACTCAGCCGTCTGATGGTCTACAGTATCAAGGGCCCAATTCTTCTACGCCATGAGATCGTATGATTGAACGGTGGTAGGTGAGGAACAGCATCCATTTTTGGTGCTGCCCGGCAGCACCGAATCATTACTTCTGTCTTGAATGAATGATTGGATTAGCTTTTTATAGGCAAGATTGGGCTGGATCACGACGGACGAGATGCTTGTGGGCCAAAGGCCCTCCCTTACGCGCATTGTTGCTATCCAACAAAGCAAAAGCGCCTCCTTTTTTCCTTTATTGGATTCTCTTCCTCATCTCATCATGCAAAATCAATAACCTTTTATTGGAGGACTACATAGCCCTCTCCCTTTTCTCAATATGGCTTCCTGAGTCCCTTTTATTGTATAAGCAGGAATGCTGCATTTTATTCATTCGGTTCAGGTGTCTGAACTCAGAACCCGACCTCCTGAGCTCATTGTACTCGGCAGGTGGTGCACATGGGGAAGGTCACCATTGGTCTATAGGTGAGTGAGGAGAGTCCGGATCCTCTACTGTGAAATTGAGTACGGTTTGTTCCAGTGTTCAACACTAGACACATGTCAAATGGCACGAGAGTTCTAAGATTTGGGGGACATGCCCACCTGTTTTGACAACGTGTTGAGTGCTAACTTGAATAAGTAGTGAATGAGTTAAAAGAGCAGTGTTAGACCATGGACACGGTTAGTGTTGAACACTGATCTTTACTAGGGGTGGCAATACATGTTGTGTCGAGTTAAGGGTAAATGACTATATGCGTCAATTTGAACAGGACCCATTTGTTAATTGTGTCAAAGCAGGTTAACCCCCTTTGACCCAAAACACGATTACAGCAAACCGTAACCTGCTAATTTCGTGTCATGTCAAACATTGTCACCCCTAATCTTTGGAACTACCTTTTATCAAAAAACCAAAAAAAAAAAAAAAAAACCTTTGGAACTACCAACTAAAAGCCTAAGATAGAAACTAGGCAAGTCCATAACGCTCCGGCATTTGAGGATCCCTTCCCGTAATTGAAGGGACAGTTATGATATCTTAGAAGCTATGATGTATTAAAATATTGGGTAAAGAAATGTTTCATCAGCCACGATGAGGGTATTTTGGTCATTTAGAAGACAGCTGCAGCCTTGTATCTCCCAACTGCGTTCCCTTTTCCTTTTTAACCAAAATTATTCTGTTTCTTCTTTGATCTGAAGGGCTCTGTGTCAACAAAACCAGAGATAGCAGAGAAGTGTTTATAAATGGTAGGACCTCTCACTCATTGGTCACTCTCTCCCTCTTTCTTGTTTTATTTGTTTTCATCGTTACTGTGCTTCTAACTCTGCTTGAATAGTCCATGTTCTTGGGCTACAAGAAGGACCTCTCTCTCTTTACAGTTTTCTTGTTCATCTTCTTTCTAATCAAGCTGACTGTTCTCTGCAGTGTAGTTAAAAGATGAAAGTGAAACGCCCCTGAAATGACACTTCTTTCTTTCTTGTTCTGAGGTGGCCTCATTGGACTTCTCTTAGTAAATCAATCACTGCTCCCAGTATTTAAAAGGAGCTATGGCTCTACAGGTTTATCTCTGTTCTCTGTTTCTCTTTTCTATATTTTTTTTCCTTGGGTGGTCTTGAGCACTTTTTCTTTTTGATTATGTTATTCTGTTATCCTTTTCCTGTTCTTATCTTCTTCTTGTCTTGTAGAAAACTGTGTTCTCTGTTTTTCCTTTTCCTTTTTTTTTTTCTCTCTTTTTAGTCCATTTCACTTATGTAGGAAAATTTTGAATTGTTCTGACTGATTGATTTTGATGGCAGGAGGATGGATGGCCCCTGGGTTTGCAGCCATTGAATATGAGAGTTGGGTTGGTGAGAAATCGTGATTTTTCTGGATCGATTTCATTCAATACTTTGCTCACTGGTTCACCAAGTTCCTCTACGGATTCTTCATCAGATTTAGATACAGAGGTCAGCAAGAAAGATAATTATTAAGAAGACCCATTATACTACTGTATTCTTGCTTTAAAAAAAAAAAAAAAAACTTTTTCCTTCTTTTTTATTTCATACATGAATATGGAAAACTTTTGGAAATTAAAGAAAATCTAACATATTTTTATTTTGTTGATTTTCAAAATAAGAAGTGACCTGATGCACCTCAGCACATCTGCATCTTATCAACCTTATTTTTTTTTTACAGTGCTTTTCCTTTCTCTTGTAAGTAACTTCTGGGTTTCTTCTTTTCTTTTCCTTTTTTTATCATGTCTGTTTTGGAAAGCTTACTCATTTCACATGGTGTTGTATAATGCCGTTTGACTGTTTGATTGTCCTTTCCTACTATTCCCATAAGACTGAAGAGAAAACATCCCTAATGCGCTTTGGGTGTTATAGGACATGGTGCTTCTCATACTGTTCAACTGGCCAAGGTACTCACTCATATGGGAAGTTACCATAAAAAAGTACTCGTTTTGTGGAAGCCATGATGCTACATTATAAACACATTAGGTTATCAAGCAATGAGAACCCTAACTGTGTTTTTGTAAGTTCTTGGGAGTAAAGAGGATCCCAGAACAAATGTGTTAGTGGAAAGATCACTCACTTAAAACATAATTATACAGAAAATTGATATATTTGGTTAAAACTACTATAATACATTCTCAAACATGTTTATATTTTTCTTACCAATACACACACACACGTTCATATTTCTGTATATTGAAGTTGTTCCTACCAACAAAAGAAAGATATTTAAAAATTAGAATGAGCTAAATGCATCAGCTGAGTGTTGGGGTATTTACAAGCCTGGTGCACAAGAAGCTGCATCTTTGTATGGGTATATGAGATAAAGCCCATCCAAAA
>JAOXJP010217897.1:0-11757 GCA_025762735.1 Platanus orientalis
CATCCAATCATATGGAGTTGTTCTCCTCATTGAGGTGAACATAAACCCATATGGACCCACCTTAAATGACATTTGGGTCCCACTTTTATTTTAGCTCAAACATAGCCACCCAATCAGAATTTATACAGAAATCTGGGTGTGTTTTTCAAAACTGTTTCCAACAAGATGTGTATGATGTTCTTCCCATTGTGATACTATTTAATGGTCAAGTACTAAAAGAATATCGAAAAGCAACAAATGAACCTTAGGCGAACCTTGAGAAAATGATAGGTGAATATTAAAAGGAGAATGAAAGATAAAAAATAATAACTAAAACATGGTAAAGGATTAAAAAAAATCATGATAAGTTGCAAGTAAATAATTCAATATTTTCTTAAAGTATTGACACTCGAAAGAGAAAGAAAATGAGAAAGGGATAAATAACATTGTTGATAAAACTAATGTATCAAATAAAAAATTATTGATAATTGGTAAATATTGAATGAACTTATCAAGATGAGAATGTAAAAGATGATTACAAGTAAGAGAAAGATAATAATGTAAGAGAAGTGTTAATGTAAGTGTTTATGAACTAGTAGTGCATGTGACAAGTATAAAAATAACATTATACCTGTTGAATATAGAAATTGAGTTTCATATGTTCTATCATGCAAATGTATTGTTATAGTTATTAACCATTTGATAATTATATGTGTTTACCATGAGACGAATCGTATATGTATTATCATTTTAAAAGTATATAAGTTATTCATAAAAAAGGATAAAGAGTACTAATTATGAAATGTACTAAATATCTTTGTTTTGAATTGATTAATAATTGTTTACCATGATATATTTTCCATACATTGACATGCAAATAATAGTGAATGCTTAAATGAGTAGAATCATACATATTACCATATATAGATCTCATACAACGAACCATGATGATAAGATATATAGATTTTGTAATGTATAGTAGTTGATGAATACAAACATGTACATGTCTAAATGCTAAAATTTGTATAATACTCTATATGAAAGCATGTTAGGTATTTTGTAGTAAAAAGTTTGTGTTCAACCTGTCTGTTTTAGTTGTAGGTTTTTTATACTTACAAACCATTGAACTCAATCTTCCATAACATTTTTCAGATTGAGTTATGTCGAACATATATTTACACTAGAAGCTAACGATAGTAAGAGACATGCATATAGATGCTGACCTTTAGTTTCTTTTTAGTCTTAGTTATAGACTTTATATTGATATTTGGATTCAGACAATTGTATTTGTTAAGTTTAATATTCATACTCTATGTGTAAAACTAATTTTTTAAAGATAGCTTGTATTTCTATGAAAATGATAGGAGGCATGCATGATTAGTGTTTAAATGTTAAAGTTTTAATTCCACTGCACAAGTGAATGTTTTAACTTCTGATGCACATCGAGAGTGAAATATTCGGCTTGTTATTTATTATTCTGTTGCATAGTTATAAATGTCATGAAGATATGAAATTATGAATTACTTAATGATATAAAAGATAAAATGAACGAAAATTATAGTGGAAATAAATAAGGATCTGTGATTAATGATCAAAGTTCAGGCCTCAATAAAGCTAGGTATTTGGGGTCAATACGCTAATTAGTTTTACCCTTTCTTGTTTGATTATTTGTTTATCATTACAAAAAAAATGTTGTTTATCCACAAAAATTAAATTATGCAATATTATATTAAATTAATGTTATACTAAAATTAAGACCTTCTAGGCTGAACAATCTCTTTCATTCTCATTTATCAAAAATTGAAAACAAAATTTCTTCATTCTCTAATCCTATGATGAAAATCTCAATTAGTTGAACTAAAGTTGTTATTGTTGTTGTATTCCTTAACTTATTTTAATTAAAGAATATGGTGAGAATGAGGTAATAGTACTATATTAAATGCTAGATGAGGCTTATGAATGGATTATTCAAAAAGAAAAAAAAGTATAACTTTCATATTTCTTATTTGTGTTATATGGTGACAATTTTTTTTAAAGTTTTAATCGACGAATATAGAAGACATCTTAATCATCTTTTTATTTAAGAAAAAAAAAACATATTTTCATGTTGAAGTTTTAAACATAATTAGCACTTAACCTTCAAAATGTGTGTTTTTTTAATTAAATAAAAAACATGCTTAATTGAGTAATACCTTGGTGCTACAATACCTATAAAATCATATGACTTATCATGCTATTGTTATTTTTTGGTAGGTATAAAACTATTATAAAATGATAATGTAAAAAAAATGTGTTTAGGTTCTTAATAAATGTCTCATTTTCCTCTAGGTAGAAGACTTAGTCTTTCATAAAATAGGCAACCATCTAGATCGTGAAAATTGAATGCTAAAGTCCATATCAACTCTAAAGCCACTATGCATTTGACATTTTCATTATAGTCTACACATTACATGATACAAGAATTTTAAATTAAAGTATAAAAAAACTCTTATTTTATTTTATTTTATTTTTGAGTAATATATATGGCAAAAAACTATCGTATTGAAAATTTCTTAAGCGAAGAGCTCGTGACAAATACATAAAGAATCTTCGATTACCATCGAAAGTCTATTTGAAAATTCTTGGTTGATTTAAACTTTTTTGTTATAGGAATTGTGTAGGAAACCAGATCCTTGTATTATAATTACATGAAAACAATAATCTTTGTAATATAAAAAATCCTTATAACTTTATCATTTATTTAAAAAATAAATAAAATAAAACAATAATAAATAAGTGGTTCTATGTTGAGAGTTGGTTGTGACCTTGTATTGAAAATAATGAAATAAAGTTTTATTATACGGACCATAGGTAGTTGTCAAATGAACATAATGATATAGCTAATTTCAAATCCAATGAATGAGTTAATTTTTGTAATATTTATCGCATTATTCAATGCTTTGTAGAACACATCTAAAGTTATAAAAACGAATTATGTTACAAAATTCTAATTACTATAATTTAAAGTATTAAAAGTGAAATTTTATTATTTCAATTAACCTATAGAATTGGGACGAAATTTACTTGCAAGAACCAATTGAAATAGATTCCACAATTGTTTGTGTTATTATCACATATTGTTGAAAATAATTTATGGTTATGTAATTTATTTATTTCGTATATATTTGATTAGATATATTCATGTAAAATACTTATTGTGGGGGGTTTATCATTTCATTAAATGAGCTATGATGTCCTTAGGTAATTAGGTAAGATATCAAGCCCTAAGGAATTAGTATGATACTTTAAGGTGAAACTAAGTCAGTCTGACATCATGGGTTGGTGCATCAGTGCTGAAAAGTGAAAAACATCCCTTAAAAAGTGATTTTCACTTTTTCGGAGCTAATGTGTTATCCCCTGATGCAAGGTTAACTTAATCTCATTTTAAAGGGATCACACTAAATCAGAGACGGATATAAAGATATATGATAAAATCATGTGTATAATATTTAATCATCTAATTTTAGTAGAATTGAATTTTTTACAACTGGATGACACTAGGCATTTAATTAATATTGTTAAGACGTATAAAAATGTGATATGATAGAGTAATAATAATCGCCAATCACTATAATAGTTGATTTTAGGCTTGCATATGGTTGTATTTTTTTAAATGAACTATATTAATCACATTAAGATTGTACTTGAATGAAAATACTGTCACAATACTGTACTTCTAAAACTAAAGATTCAATATCATTCATAAAGTTAAAGGTTTCATTTGCCAACCAATGATGTCCAGAGCTTTACCTTGTACATTTTAGATCATTCATAATTACATACTCAATATATGAATGCTCAACAAGGATCTACTACTTTGACCTAAAAAATAATATATAATTAATATCCTAGAATTTAGATTATTATTCTAAATCTAATGATTACATAATAAAGATGTCAAATGATTTTAAATATATATTTATGTTAAATATATATTTTATAATAATTATTTTTAATAATGTTTCTGTGGAACAATCAAATTATATTAATTCACAAAAATTGTCCATAATCAAATAAAACATTTTTTAATCTTTAATGATTGTCGTGTAATATTATTTAGCGGAGTGAATGATATTGAGAATTTTTTCAAGAAAGAGTTTCTCTTATCATATTAACTAAATGTTCAAGTGTAATATATTAATGAGCATGATTGCATTATTAAAAGTTTTAGATTTTTTAAGAATAATAAAACTTAATGTAGCTATATGAAGTATGAAAGTTTAGATCTATTTACTCACTTAAACTAGAAAAACAAGAATATTTATTATGATATTATTGATAAAGTTAAACCTACAGCTAAAAGATGATGAATTATACTAAATCCCATGACTCCTAGCTCTTTTATTTTTAATCTTCGGTTATTGGACCCTTAATTAAGGGAGGGGGGAAGGAAAACAAAGAATAAATGTGTGCTTGTTAATAATGATTTCAATTATTTTGATATTTAAAAATCTATTTCTTTTTAGATGAATTCATTAAATCCTAACTTTTTGAATGAGATTTAAATTGGATAATTTTTATATTTAAATTAAATAGAAAAATTTATAAAAATAGTATTTTCATATCTACCCATAATTTTGAAAATGGATTAAAGTAGAAAGTTGGACCAAGTTTCTGAATGAGATTTAAATTAAATAATTTTTATCTTTAAATTAAATAGAAAAATTTATAAAAATAGTACTTTCATATCTACCCCTAATTTTGAAAATGGATTAAAGTAGAAAGTCGGACCAAGTTAGGCATAAATCGAACATCTATTTGGTTCTTTATATCCCCAAAGCTAAACTAAAAAAAAAAATTAAATATGTCAATTTTGTATGAACCACTCAATCGAAGAAAATTAATACCAGTAAAACAGTAGAAAGCCCTAGGTGACAGAGTGGTAATGCTAACAAAATTAACAAATACCTTATCTAGCATATGGTATGTGATGTGATGCATCATGCATGTAGGATAGTAATGTGTGTGCATATGAGATATCAATAAAATTACTAAAGCAAAAAAGTAAAATAAGTTAGATTTCTACTTATACCATTCAAACCCGAAGGCAGACAGTTCATTAGTTGTATTCATTATGCATTAGAGGAATTAGGGTTTACCAAAAAAAAATAATGACCTAAATAATATGTTAGATTATCAAACTAATTTAGGGAATGAAAAGTTAGGGTTGCTACCTAGAAAAATCTGACATTAAAAAAATTGGTTAAAAGTGTCTAAACATGTTAATAACAAAAGGAAATTAGCAAACAGATGTAAGGTTTTGCTAGAGAAGATTAAGAACATGGTTTAACATGATTAAAGTCATTAAAGTAAGGCAAAAAACAATAGGGTATACTTCAAAGGTAATGAGTCAACCCTTTAGCATACATCACACAACCATCTCAAATTGCTATCGTGTAGAAATTCAAAAAATGAGTCAAATAGGATGAACAACATCTGGATTAGAGTTAAGGGATGCCCTTGATGTCTTCAGATAGGAGAGTCATCAGATTCATCAAAGAGGGAGCCCATAAATTGGGATTAAAAGAAACTTCCAAAATTAGTTCATGTATTAGGTGGTGTCGCCACTTAATACAGGAATTGTGGTGTCATCTAGGGGCCTCCTACACGTTAGAGGAATCAAATCATCTAATGTTAAGAGACTTAGTTGTGGTGGTTGATCTTCTACAATTTGTTTTGGCAAGTGTGTTCATGCCTGATATAAAGTAATCCATATGGGTTTTGATCTGGTGAAGGCTTTTGGCGATGGGATTCTAGTTGAAGGATCATCTAAGGGTGTATTATAACATGAAAATGACCAAACGGCCAAGTCCATTATCATTTGGAGATGGTATGCAATCCCCTTAGGTGACTTAATGATCCAGTTTCACGCTTGAAACTAAATTACTTGGAATATATCTCTTCAAAATGAAAAAAAAATTATTGTTGGTTGCTACAAGAGGTGTATTCTACCACTTAGAAGGATCTTGGAGGTGTTGATTTGAACAAAACGATGATGCCTGGAACTTGGTGAAGATTCTTGTGCAGCTGCTACAATTCAACACAAAAAAATATGTAGAACAACTATGAAGATAGAGAAAGAGAAAGAGAAATGACACCTTTAACCCAAGGAGAGGGAGTGATCTCCACCACCAACATTAAACTAGGTGGGGGTCTAGTTCCATTCTAGGGTTTTGAGTCCCCATCCTACAGAATAAAGGAAGAAGAGAGAAATCACGTTAAGCCTCAACTCCAAAATCGCATAGCATAAAAATTATGGTCATAGGGCTTATAAAGACCTCCCCACGACTAGGTCTAATATAAATAAGGTCACAATGGATCAAAATACCCTTATGAAAAATAACCCCTCTCAGAAATACCGTCAAACTACAAATAATGACTAAAAAAGACCCAAATAATCAACTAAAGACAAAACTACCCTCAACGATATGTGTCCTCTTCCAATAAGAGAAATAAAATAAACAATAACATAAACACCCTTTAGCATGTTGAGACCAAAGTAGGGGTCCAGCTCTCCTGCGCCTCCTCTGGTAGGTTTGGAATTTGCACTTAGACCCGATGTCCTCATCATGATGTAGTCAATTTTAATATTTATGAATAAATAATACGTAAAATTAATGATTATAAAATATGATAACATGACTCTTTAACATGAACAAAGGTTGATATTATTTTTATAGAACTCCTAATCAGTAAGAGAAATGAATAATTTTATGATGATGTTAAACACTTAACGCTTATATTACTTATCTAAAAAAACAATGCTCCATGTTTCAACTTAAATATGTTAAAATATGTTTTTTAGTACTTAATTATATTATAAATACTAAACTTTCAAACAAAGAAGCATGAAATTATAATATACATTAATCATTAAATGGTTGATTCTTTTATGAATTATTTAAATTTTAAACTTAAGTTTCTTAATCTCATATATATATATTATTCTTTTACATTTTTATTAGATTTTTTTCCATTAACGTTTTATCATTGCTAAAAAAATTGTATTTTTTATATTATTTATTAATTATGTTCAATGAACTCGATCAAACTATGCACACCAAAGGTTGAACTTGGTTTAACCAAAATCAATTATATCACCGGTTTGTTACTCAGTCTAGTTCTTGAAAACTATGTATCTACCATTTACCACAATAATATCCACTATAACACCACCGTGATTTGTTTGTATTAAGGGTCATTTAAGGTCCTTTAATGGGACCCACTAAATTATATACCCAAGTGTTTACACCATAAAATTACCACCAAGATGAATGGTTATGATTAAGCCACGCGACAATGTAATAAATGGTATAATAAATGTCTATCCTTTAAATAATTTGAAATTTAGAAGATAATTGATTCTATAGGTGGACGAATATGATCAAACCATCATCTATAAAGTTAGTTATTTGGACAAGTGACAAGAGGAGCATTCAAAAGTTGGTTTCCAGTTTATTGATGGACATGTGGTAGCAATTGATAAATGAATGCAACTACTCATTTTGTCTATAAATAGCACTAGAACGTAGAAGAAAATGAGCAACTCCAACATACAAACTCAACATAACATAATGTATCTTTTCTCTTTTATAGGAAACCTTAATCTTAGTTCAACTTAGTTTTCTTTTACAGAAACTTACTAGAGTTGATTCAATTCCTTTGTAGATTTCAACTCATATCCATAGAGTCGATTTAATTTCTTTACCAGTATGACTGCTCAAGTATTGTAGATAAAGTTAAGAAGCAGTTGGCAGGCTAGAAGAATAGGCCACTTTCTTATGCAAGGAGATTGACACTTATCAAATAAGTTCTCCACGACTCTTACATATATTGGTTTGGCATATTTGGATTACCTGGCAAAATTAAAAGACAGATTGAATCTATCTTTGCTCGACTTTTATGGTCAAGCCCAGAGCTAAAGAAGAAACTCCACGCAATGAGTTGGGAGAATGTGTGTTAGTCATATGAATATAGGGGATTAAATATCTAGAGGGTCAAAGACATGAACAATGCAAGTGTAATGAAGCACATATGGTGGTTGGCAACAAACAAAGAAAGTCTATGGGTGCAATGGATCCATGAAAAGTACCTGAAACATGAGTTAATATAGACTGTTAAGACTCTAAATGATTGTTCATGGTCCTAGAGGAAAATACCCAAGCTAAGAGACCTGATGGAGAAACACACTAAGATATTGATTGACAAAGGATCAAATACAAGATTGTGGTTTGACAACTGGCACCCTAAGGGTGTTTTAATAGAGTACTATGGTGATTGCATCATGTAAAATACAAGCTTGGACTGTCTAAGTATGCTAGAGTCCATTTTAATAAATGGAGTATGACACCCGCCCCCAGCTACCACTTTGGATCTGAGGGAAGCGTGGTCATATCTTCAATCCTTGGAGAGACTTAGATTGACAAAAAAGGACATGGTGGTATGGATGGCTTCGCCTAAAGGGATCTTCACAACTGCCTCAACATGGAAACTATTAAGACTCACAGGTACTCAAGTGGAATGGCTTAGAGGTGTATGGTGCCCTAACTATATCCCAAAACACAGCGTGATCGCGTAGAAAGTACTGCTGGGAAGGTTGCCAACTCAGACTAGATTATGTAAAATGAAGATATTGACATATTCCTAATGTCTGTTCTGCTGGAACAGTAGAGAGACTTTAATCCATCTCTTCTTTGAATGCCCCTTCATTAGATCAATTTGGGAGAGAATTCTATGTGCTATCCACCCACATAGGAAGAGGGCCTGGAATTTTGTGGAGGAGAGCAAATGGATTTTATCAAACTATAAGGTTGCCATGCTGCCAAAAACATTGCGAAATTATCCTTCAATGCAGCTCTGTACCATATTTGGTGCAAAAGAAATCAGAAACATTTCCAAAATGTCTCGAGAACAAAAGAAAGAATTGTTGGAGATATCATCTTTGAAGTCAGCGTCAAAGCTAAGGCCCAAAAAAACCTACTCACATCTGACTGGTTATCATTCTACATGAGTGATTGTTAGGGACTGGACATGGCTGTTAATGAACCTGAGGAAAACTTGTTCACATGGCCCTTTCCACTAGTAGGAAAATGGGTCCTTTCATATGATGGAGCATTTCAACAACACCAAGCAGGCTATTGAGGCTTAGTTAGAAATGGCCAAGGCTTAGCCATTGTCGGGTTCGCAGGGTCTGCATCAAACTTCCATGTCTTATGGTTAGAACTGTTCGCCCTATAAGAGGAATCATGGACATTATGGTCCAAATGGATTCAAAACTGGGTGTGGACATTGTCAGCAATATTACCACCTGTCCGTGGAGGGTACTCAGTCTCAAAAAGAAGATTGAAGACCTTAGTAAGTTGTTCCATGGCTTTAAGATACAACATGTTTGGCGTGAAGCAAACCAACTGGCTGATTTCTTGGCAAGATGGAGTAATTCTTAAGAAGAAATAGTCATTGCTGCAGAGGAATTTCCTATCAGATTGAAAGAGCTTATCTTAAATGATGTAAACAAATGTATTTACACGTGATTGTAAATTTCAATTCTTTTGGTTAATAAAATTATCTACTTATCAAAGAAAAAAAATGACATCACCATTCCATCATTTGGAGTCTGATTCAATTCCTCTATAGGCATACCGCTACATTCCCACCATTTAGAGTTTGATTCAATTCCTTTACAGGTTTTACCATCACCATCTTTCATCCATTACCATTTATATTCCACCACCATTTTATAGGTTGCAACAATGTCTCCACTACCCTCCCATTCCTTAGAGTTTGATTTAATTCCTCTACAGATTACACCACACTTCCACCATTTGGAGTTGATTTAGTTTCTTTACAAGTTACAACATCATCATCTTTCACCTCCATTTCTACAGGTTGCAACATAATTCCATCATCTTTTGGTTACTACAACAACAACATTACAACCTGGGTTTCTACAGTAACACCATCATTGTCTCGGGTTTTTATTGTACCAAATTACAACATTATTATCATCACTTTTATATATATTGTTGTCTTAAACATGCTGTAAGTATTTTATTTCATAAATAAAATATTATTTCAACAAGTTTTATTTTTTCTAACATTGTCATGACATTTGTTTTAAGACAGTCAATAATTTAGAAGCAAAAAAAAACTCATAGAGAAAAGGACCATCCCCCTTGTAATCACTTGATTTCTTTTAATTTGGTGATTGATCAGACAGTTGAAAACAATACTCGGTGTCACAGTCTGACTTTGCATCTGGGGTCTAAGATGAAATAAAAATTTGTGCCCACATGGCATTGGCACGCCCATGCGCACTTTCAAAGAATTTTTTGTGTCAACACCAAGCCATCTACTTGAGCACATTGATAATTATAGAAAATTATCTTTGTCTTATGGATCCTAATCCAAATCAGTTTAAATATAATAGAGTCTAACCACCAAATTCATAAAATCTTGCAAAGAAAAATGCCATTGTAAAAGTAATAACAAATATAAATAATAACATGGTGACTTAAAAGGCACCAATTATTTATTAGAAGAATATCAAATATACTTCACCTTCCAAACGTCCAATATTAAAAAGTACATGATCAAAACTAAAAGCATGTGACTATTCATAGGATGACATGAAAATTACTCAAAATTCCTCACCATTGACTAATAAATCACATTTCTAAAAGTTCTATCCCTGTTTTGAACCTTAGAGATCTCACTAAGTACCATTTGGGCACTCTAAGTGATCTCAAAAGCTTTGTATTCAACGATTGCTTCAATCATTTTAGGCACAATTGTTGTGTCATCAATATGAATCCTCTTCAATGGCTATGTTACCGATTAATGAACCAATTGTGTTTTTTCCTTGGGAGCAAATCTTGTGTGACCAAAATTAGTATGACCACAAACACAGGTTGACATGTGGGGTTAAAAGCATCACTTCAAAAAGTAGATGCCCGAAAAGAAACACCAAATTCAAACATTTGCTTCCTTTAGTTACAAAATAAATAATTAAATAAAAATATTTTTGCTTCCTTTTTTCCTAATGGCATCCACCACCAACAAGAGGAACGGATAAATTAGAAATGCCATGTTCAAATCAATGGTCCCAGTCCCACCTATCTAACGTGAATTCTAATTGCTGTAGCAAAACAAAAATTAGTGTATCTCTAACAAAGAGGATAAAAAACGCTTCCCTTAAGTATTGCTAACTGTGGCTTCCTGTCAGGCGACGGGCATATCAGTGCCGAAAAGTGAATATGCACCCCCCAAAAAAGTGTAAATCACTTTTCGACGCTGATGCATCCACCCCTCACAATGTGCGGCAGTTAGCATTAGTTAAGGGAAGTGCTCACCGATCCCATCTCTAAAGGTAGTCGTCGTTTTTTGCTTCATCTTTTATTTATTTATTTATTATTGGTGAAGTTGGAATAGTTACACATCAATTGGGAAACCAATCTTCTCCTACTTTGTATTGATTAGACCCCTTGTAATTTGTGAACCACTATGTGTTGATCCAAGCAAATGCCGCTTAGCGTCAGACGTCACACGTGCAAATCAAGAGCTGAAATTTTATTTGTTGAGCTTTCAATTTGCATCTTATTGTTGAATTTGTTTTTAGTAAAACGCTCAATGTCTATAATATAAAATCCCTATGATCTGACCACTGCACTAAAAATTAGGTGAGAACGAATCTTGTGAGAACTGTGAAAACGGCATCAGGGTGGGGACACATCAGTGCCGAAA
>JAOXJP010217908.1:0-11757 GCA_025762735.1 Platanus orientalis
GACTTACATCGGTCTTAATAAAGATCTTAAAACCCCCCCCCCCCCCGAGTAGGCAAGAACTTTTGCACTGCTCCCCCACCCCCTGGGATTAGACCCTGGGTCTTCTTTATGGAAGACATAGATACCTCAGCCGCCAGAGCATTGGGGCGTTGGTAGGATCCTTTTTAGGTTAGACCTCTATAAAGGGGTGATATCCCCCCCTTTGTGACACTTGGGAGTCAAGACAGAGGGGGGGGGGGAATCAATTCACTTTTTGGGGGTGAAGTGACAACTCCAAAAGTCAATTGATTCCCCCCCTTTGCCTCAGCCCTCAGCGTCGCAGAGGGGGGCGGCACCGAGGATATCAGGAGGATATCAGGCCCTATAAATTAGCTATCACCTGTCCAAAAGTGAGAGCTGGTTCACCAATGCATGTGGGGGAATAGGGAGCATTTATTTTTAATGCTGTCAGAGTGCATTATTATGTTTTTCCTCTACCTATTTACCACATTTCTATAAATAAATATAACTATTTACCACCTATTTACAAAAAAAATATCTATTCACCACCGTTTTTTTTTTTTTTTTCTATAGGTAATATTCTTATATATTTACCTTAGTCTGGCAGAATATTCTTATCTTAAGTCCAACCATACAGATCTTTTCTTACTACCACATGATAGGAAGAGAGATCTTTTCTGATCTTGTTTTTCAAAAAAAAAAAAAAAAATCATTTTGTTTGTTTTATTAATTATCAATATATTGATCCTATGCTTGTTTATAAAAGTAATAATATTTGGAGCAAATATCTGATGTGGTAAATTTTTCTGTGGCTTTTTGTAGCATGAACAAAAGGGGTTTTTTTGGTCTTTTAACATGGAGTTTTTAGTTTTTTGTATTTGTGTTCATGCTACAAAAAACTACAGAGACATTTGTTAAAGCTAATCATCTCCAATAAACCATATTAAAAGACAAAAAACCCATGCTTTTGTTTATACTACAAAAAGCTATATAAAATTGTTATAGTGCAGCAAATGTTGCTGTCGCTTTTTATGGTATAAAAAACAAAACCATGTTAAAAAGGCAAAAAGTCATGCTTTTTCTCCATAATACGAAAAACTACATTAAAATTTGCCAGCACATCTTTTTAGGTAATACTTGTACCCTAATAACCAGCTCAAACAATTGAGCGTACTGCACGAACAAAAAAAACAAAACACCCATTTTTTAGTTCAACTATTATGCTCAAGTGCCTTGTTTGTAGAGCAAACGATTTGTTCAAGCAAATTTTAGCTCCAACATGCTCCATCATGTTTTATAAGTGGACACCTTGCCTCCTAACTCAATCATGATAGCATTTAAAAAAAATGTTTATTTAAACCCAAAAAATATTCGGCACCTATTTTCTCTTCACCTTCTCCAGTCTCCATGCCACCTCCTTTGGCTCCACCTGTTTCATTCATAGTAAGCTCCAATTCCCTCAAGCCTTGTCTAGTTGCCATGAAAGTTGCTTATCTCATGATTATTAGCAAATGTTTCTCAAGAAAATTATTTTCAAGCTGATTGATTGTCATGAAAAGTTGGTTTTCTCATGGGTTTTTTATGATTTTTTTTTTCTTGTAGAATTTTTTTCTTAAGGTTTAAACACCTTGAAATTCGATGATGCGGTGAGTATAATATTTAATGAATAAGTCTACACGAAAACATTATGAGAAACATCAAGTGAGAACGCAAATGTGGAAGATAAAGGAAAAGTTGTTGAAAAATGACAAGATCGTGGGAGATCAAAATCTAGGAGAATATCTAAGTCAACAAAACCAAAAATAGAATATTGGAATTGTGACAATAAAAGACACCTTGAGATGAATTGTTAGACACCAAAAAAAAAAGAAACAAGATAGCAATAAGGAGAAAAAAGTTTTCACAAATAATGCAAATGATGTTGCCGAAGAAGCTTTGATTCTTTCATTTGATCAAAAGTTTGAGTCTTGGGTGTTAGATTGTACAAGGGGACTATGGAAAAGTCTATCTTTGAGATAATAAGGTTTGCAACATAGTTCGGAATGAAGATGTTCGGTTGATTTTATTTAATGAAAGTACATGGTTGTTTAGTAGTGTGAGACATATATCAAGGTTAAAGAGAAATTTAATTTCTATTAACCAACTTGTAAGTTTGGGTCATACAACTATTTCCACTAGAGACACGTGGAAAGTGACCAAAAGTGTTTTAGTGATAGCTCGCGAAAAAAAGGTACACTTTATCTGACAAAAAAGTACGAGTCCATTGTTGTAGCTGAAACAGATGTCATTTCAGATACATGGTACTATAGGCTTGGACACTAAATGAAAAAATGTCATAGATGAGAGGATAAAGTCCTTGTATACAAACTAGACATGAGACTTAGTTCCACTATCTAAAGAAAAGAATATACTAGACAACAAGTGAGTGTATAAGTTAAAGGAATAGCATGATAAGAGAAAAAGATACAAAGTCATGCTAGTTGTAAAATGGTGTTAACAAAGGAAATGCGTTGACTAAACTACTTTCTCTAGTTGTGAAGATAACTACCATTAAAGTGGTGTTAAGCATTATGGTAGTAGAAGATCCACATCTTAAGCAATTAGATGTGAAGACAACTTTTCTCCATAGTGATTTGAAAGGCAACATCTACATGCAATAACTATAATGGTATGAAGTAGAAGGCAATGAAAAAATGGTGTACAAACTTAAGAGGAGTTTATATGGATTAAAGCAAACCTTAAGGCAATGGTGCATAAAAATTTGATAGGTTTATGACAGAGAATGGGTATAATAGATTCCATGTGGACCATTGTTGTTATCGCAAAACCTTTGATGAATGGTACATTACATTATTCTTGTTTGTAGATATGTTTGTTGCTAGGGGTGGGCATGGACCGGGTTCCAGCCGGGCCATGGTAGGCCGGGCATAGGCCCACCATATTAGGCATCGGGCTCGCACTTGGGCCCTGATTTTTTTTAATATGTAAGCCCAAGCCCGGCCCTATAGGTTTCATCAGGCCTCAGGCCGGCCCATGAATTTCACAAAACATAAATGATGAGGTTAAGGTTTGAACTCAATACCAACTAAATAATATAATAATGTGTTACCAATTAAGCTATAAAATCTTATTAGTTTTTAAAAGCTTAGAAAACTATATACTTCATATTTCTAATTGGTAGCCACCTGTAATGTAATCATTTCATTTCAAATTTCCAAGGTACTTATGTCATAAAGTAATGGTTTAAAATGAACTCATTCGGATTTTTACTGCAAACTAAAATTAGAAATGAAGTCATCTTAGGTTTTTCTATAAAATGAGATGATATATGTTATCAAGTATAAATCTGAATGAATTCATAAAAAAAGTATAAATCTGAATGAGTTCATTTTGAACCATTACTTTATGGCTATAAATGCCTTAAAATTTTGAAATGAAATGATTACATTATAGGTGGCTGCCAAACAGTCACTTAATAAGTCGTATATAATACATACAAATATATATTATATATAGACAAGTTCGGGCCTTAGGCCGGACTGAGGCCAAGCCTGACCTTTTAAAAAAGTTTGGGCCTTGGGCCAGGCTCAGACCTTGTCAGGCCTAGCTTGGGCCACACCAGGCTGGGTTCAGGTTGGCCTAAGCCCATGCTCACCCCTACCTATTATATTTGCCATAACACATGCCAAATTGCCATAAGATTTATGACTCAATACATCAGCAACCACAATAACTTTTCCTGAATGATAAAGGATAGTGCATGCATAATCCTTAATCAACCCAAGCCACCTTCTCTACTTTAAATTCATATCCTTCTATGAAAACAAATATTTCAAACTCTTGTAATTTGTATAAATCTTATAAGGTTCTCTATACAAGTAATTTCTCCATATTTTTAATGCAAAAACCATTACAACTAATTCCAAATCACGTGTTAAGTAATTATGCTCTTAAGACTTAAACTGTTTAAATGCATAGGTAGTGACTTTCCCCTCTTGGGAACACAACCAGACCTTTAGTTGGTACTCTTGCACCAATCCTTGTAAAGTTGTAATGCTTTTTTTAGGTACCCTAAGATTTGGGATCTTTATCAATTTTGTATATATATATATAATTACATGTATACAATAGTGAATAGGCTCAAGTGAAATTATTCATCAATTCACCAATTCCCTTTTATTCATGTTTTGCAATTTTTTGATATACAAAACATTCATGAGTGGCTAATTCCATTGTTTAAGGCTTAGATGAAGCTCTATGGTTGTAAGAAAACATTTGATCTCTAATATTTTTCATGATTATTGAGTTATAATGTAAAGAATATTATTTTCCTTTAAATTCTCCATGAATGTATGTTAAGTATGATTTTAATCATGTTTTCTCCATGATTCAACTTAAGTTTTGGATTATTTAGTTTGATATCATATTACCAATTGTAGGATCGCTTACTCTATGTTATTTCCTTTAGATTTACATTGAATTATTTGATCTTATATTTTCAAATCTAGGAAGAGTATGACTTTAGTTTTCTAAAAAGGACTAGCTGAAGATATTCCATAATGTTAGATTGGTTTCAAAACATTATGAAGTACGTGGGAAAATTATAAAATGGATCAAAGTTTGAGAGTTCCGTAAAGTGGATTCTAGTACTTAGAGTTTTCTTCCTTAAGTTTTTCTAATTAGTTTTTCCTTTTGCTCATTTAATGGTTACATGTTTAATTGAATCAGTTTTAGTTTAAGATAATCCCAAATCTTTTGGCTAGACTACGGTTTAGTAAAGTTAATTAGAATAAGTTTGCTAATTTGAGATTATTCAATCAAGTCCTTGTGGGTTCGATCTCCACTTGCATGAATTATGTTATTGAATAGATTCGTGCACTTGCGAGTATAATAAAATTGACAACAAGTTTTTTGCACCATTACCGGGGACTTATTTTTGTTAAAGATCAGGGGAGATGGTTTTAATTTGAATTACTTACCCTTTTACTAGTCTTACCTTAGAGTTAGTTTAATTTGTAAAAAAAAAAAAAATTTGAAAAACCAAATAAAAAAGAAAAAAATCTTAACGTTTCAACTTTCCTTTAGAACATTCTAGCGTTAGTTTTCTGGTTGTTTTAATTCTTTTACTTTAGTAGTTTGTGTGGTGTATGACCTTGTGGGTCCATGATCATACACAACATCTAGTTAAGGTTGAGTCTTTTGAACCATTAGAGTTTAATCTTAGTTCTCCAGTGTCAATGATGGCAAAAAGGAGAGAGGAATCCAAAATTGCACTTCCCACAACCACTACATCTCATTTTGAATTAAAACCATAAGTGATTGCACTTTTACCCAATTTTCATGGCCTAGATAGAGAGGACCCTTACATGCACATTAAGGATTTCCTTGAAATTTGTACAACCTTTAAATTTCAAACTTCTTTGATGAATGAGTCCACCTACGCTTGTTTCCTTTCTCCTTGAAGGATAAAGCAAAAGCATGGTTGAACTCTCTTAGTACCCAATCTATCACATCTTGGGATATGCTTGTTACAAAGTTTCTTAGTAAATTTTTCCTTATGGCCAAAAGTAATTTTTGATTTCTCCCAAGATAAAAGTAAAAAGTTTATGAGAGTTTGAACCATTTCAAGAATTTATTCATTAAATGTCCCCTTTATGGTTTTGAAAATTGGAGGTTGGTTCAATACTTTTACAATGGCTTGGCTCAAGCAAATAGAAGTTTAATTGAATCCATGAATAACGGTAGTTTTCTTCAATTGAATGATGATGATGCCTATACTTTTCTTGAAAGTCTTGTAGAGAACTCTCAACAATGGGACTTTTTAAGTTATAGAGATAGATCTTTAGCTCCAACTCTCAAGAAGCAAGGGTTGTTTGAAGTCCGTGATGATGTGGATGTTAAAGCAACATTAGAAGCCCTTACTTGCAAATGTACTTAAGTGTACATTCATCCCAAGTGTGCCCTTACTTACATTCATCCCAAGTGTGCCCTTCCATGATTAGATCCTTTAAGTGTACTATTGAGCATGCAAATGTACTTAATAATAATTATAGGAAACCAATTGTGAGTACTTTTAATGAGACATATAATCCTAACTGGAGAAATCACCCAAAATTTTCCTATAGGCAAAATTAACCTCCAATCAGTGTTGGTGGACAAATTTCACAGTCCCAACCTCAATTCCGTCCACCTCTACAGTATCCTCTAATGTCACATACTCAATCTCCATTTGTGACAAAACAAAGGCAGCCTCAACAGCCTACCTTGGAGGATACACTCAAGGCCTTTATGCAACAAAATCAGCAAGTTGTGCAATCAAATCACTAGGCCTTTTAAGAGGTGAAAGCCTTAGTCCAGTTAAACTCACAGTTCATTTTAAAGCTTGAATAGCAAATAGGTCAATTGGATACACAGTTATCTGATAGGGAGAAGGGTAAATTCCCAAGTCAACCCATCCCCAACCCAAAGGGGCACTTTGGAAATGCTACATCTTCTAGTTCACCAGTTGAGCGAGAACATGTACTATCCCTTATTGCTTTGAGGAGTGGGAAGCAAGTTGATAACCAAGTTCAACTTCCTGATGAGACAATGAGCAATGGAAAATCTCCTAAGGATGCTAGTTCATCTACTTCACAACCTCCTCTGGCTACACCCTTACCTATTCTAGACCACATCCCTAAGGCACCTTTTCCTTAAAGATTGCTCCCAGCAAAGAAGGGAAATTATAATGAGATTATGGAAGTGTTCAAACAAGTTAAAATCAATCTTCCTTTTTTTGTTGCCATCCAACAAATCCCTTCTTATGCTAAATTCTTGAAGGACTTGTGTACAGTTAAGCAGTGCTTGAATGTACAAAAGAAAGCCTTTTTCACTGAGCAAGTAATCTCAATCCTTCAGTTTAAAACCCCGCCTAAATACAAAGACCCTGGTTATCTTACCATTTCATGTATAATTAGAAATCATTAAATCGATAGGGCTTCATTGGATTTGGGGGCAAATGTGAACTTGCTTCCATATTTGGTTTATCTACAATTAGGGTTTGGTGAACTGCAACCCACTCCTATAACCCTCCAATTAGCTGACGGATCAGTTAAGATCCTTAGAGGAGTTGTAGAATATATTTTGATCAAGGTTGATTCTTTTTACTTTCTAGTTGACTTTGTTGTCCCCGATACTCAGCCTGTTCAAAATAATAGTGAGTTAATTTCAGTTATTTTGGGTCATCCATTCCTAACCACTTCCAATGCTTTAATTAATTGCTGCAATGGGATGATGAAGATTTATTTTGGGACTATGACTGTGGAGTTAAACATTTTCAATATAAGCAATCAAATTCCTGAACAAGATGATTTTAGATAAATGAATATGATTGATACACTTGTACAAGAGCAATTTCTCCAGTCTAGCGTAGAGGATTCCCTAAGGCGTGCCTTGCCCATTTTGGTTTGGTTTCGACATTGATCATTCCATTGAGGAGGTAAATTCTCTCTTAAATTCTACCCACCTCATGAGTGTCGATAAATGAAAGCTAAAGGTTCTTCCTCTAACGCTATCTTCCTCTCCCCTACTCCCTTCTATTGTAGAGCCACCGAAGTTGGAACTAAAACCACTACCTGAGTTCCTCAAGTATGTGTTCTTGGGTTCAAATGACACTCTTCCTATCATTATAGCTTTTGATTTGATTGATTATCAAGTCTCCTTGGTGGTTAAAGTATTTCAAGACCATAAAGAAGCTATTGGGTGGACTATAGCAAATATTAAGGGAATCAACCCATCTATGGTAATGCACATGATTCACTTGGAGTAGGATGCTCACCAAGCACGAGAATCATAGAGACGACTAAACCCTGTCATGCAAGAAGTAGTGCGTGCAAAAATTTTGAAGCTATTGGATGATGGAGTCATTTACCCAATATTGGATAACAAGTGGGTTAGCCCAATCTAGGTTGTCCCTAAGAAGTCTGGCATCACTATAGTAAAAATTGAGCATGATGAGATGGTTCCAACACATGTCCAGACAGGTTAGAGAGTGTGCATTGACTATAGGAAGCTCAATGCAATGACAAGAAAAGATCACTTCCCTTTGCCATTCATTGAACATATGATTGAGAGGTTAGCCGACCATGCTTATTATTCCTTTCTGGATGGCTATTCTGGCTATAACCAAATTTCCATAGCACTAGAGGATAAAAAAAGACTACCTTCACTTGTCCTTTTAGGATATTTGCCTACTGATGCATGCCCTTCGTGTTATGCACTGCCCCTACCGCCTTTCAGAGGTGTATGGTAAGCATTTTCTCTGACATGGTTGAGCATTTCCTTGAAGTGTTTATGGATGATTTTTCAGTGTTGTGGACATCGGGTGGCACCCACTTCGCGCTTGCTTGGTGTGCCAATCCTCCCCTTTTTTTGGGTACAAGGGTCAGGTTTTTGCTTTGGAGTCGCCACCAACTCGGGTTTAACCAATAGAGTTGGATGTTGGTTCCCCTCTTCGAGGAAGAAGAGAGGTCTAGACCCGAAGGTCTAGGGTTTAACTCCTAACACTAGTCTGAGTTCCTGAGATTTAGGGTAAGTTGTTTGGTTGCACTTGGAGAAGGTGTTAGGCACCCCAAATACCTGCCTTTGTAGGGAAACTTCTCCCATTCATATAAGTCTTAACCTTATGTTTATGCCCATGCTTTGTTAAAGTTAAATTAAAGGCTTGTTGGATTTTTCTCAGCCTTAACGCCTGTTTTTACCCATAACGCCTGTTTTTCCAATGCCTGAATTCAATTCAAGGTGAAAAACAAGTGTAGGCTTATGAACAGTCTAGAAACTACCCTTTGTTTTGTCCCATTTTAATTGTAGGGGACCCCTCATGGGTTAGATCCTTAAAGGGATGGTGGACCCCTCTAACTGGCTTGTTGGTTTACTCCTTAGGGTTAGATGTTAACCCTAAAGGAAGGAAGAGAAAAAGGGAGAAATTAATTTTTCTAGTTTATAGGCTCAACACCTATTTTTAATCTCAATGCTTGTTTTTCCAACGCCTAAAATTTTAATTCAGGGTGAATAACAGACATTGGGGAATCTGATCAGATTAGTGCCTTTACGTAATCTTTTAAGGTGGTTTGGCGGGTCCCAACACTACGGGACCCATGGTTTGGGGAAAGGAAATCTTCTAGGGTTACACTATGCAACCCCAGAGGTCCTAGGTACAGGTCACGTGGAAATATGATATCCCAAAGTGAGCCATACAATCATCTATCACAAGCCTAATGCTTGTTTTGTGGTCTGACACCCGATTATTCAACACCTGAAATTTAATTCAAGGGAAAATCAAGCTTTGGGTGCTAATCCAGCAACTAACTTGGGTTTTTGGGCCACCACAATGGGGCCTAGATGGGTGGGGTCTCTCCTGGGTCGTTACACTAATCCCTAGGGTGGACTCACAACTGGATAATTTTTAAAAAATGTGATTTTTAAGGCCCAGGTTTAATGCCTGAAAGTCACTCCAATGCCTGAATTTTCATCCAACGCCTATTTTTAAACTTAGGCATTGAGATAGAAATAAAGGCCCACAAAGGTACGTATGCACAAGGGTGACTCCCATAGGCTATGCATGTGATGGGACAGGACTGGGGAGAAATTAGGGCTCCCTAGGGTGGGTCCCAGATCTCAATGCCTGATTTTTCTTTTGACGCCTGTTTATTCAATGCCTATTTTTTAATTCATTAAAAAATAGGCATTAGTTACTAGGAGAAAATCCAGTAGCTGGATTTCTCAATTTTGGAGCCTTTAGGGTTTTGCAAAAATCATGAAATAAAGCATACTAACAGGGGAGATATAGGGGAACATCATATAAGAAATTGGGCTTAAGATCATGCTTATAAAAATCAAACAAAAATGTAAAAATATTTAATTAATCTAGGCCTCAAAAGACCCATATTTTAGGGCCTGTTTAGGGGACCATTTCGAGACCTTCCATAGCCCATAAAATCATGAAATTAAATATACAAGAAGGCATATAAGTCTAGTATAACATATAAAAATTTAGGCTTCAACAGATTAGTATAAAATTCACAAAAAATTCTACACTAAAACATGCTTAGAAATGAAGGCAAGTAGAGGCTGTTGAGACTCTACTATGTAACCCAAATTGAAATAGATTGATAGCATGGTTTAGACATCATAACTACATACCAATTGATCATATGAAAGTAAAAGAACTAAATTAAAGTAGGGTTTAGGCTTACCTTAAGTCCAAGGGGTCTAGGGTTTCCAAATTCCTCTTTTTCTTTCTTTCTTTCTTCTTCTTCCTCAAAGGATTTTAGGGTTTCTAGCTACCAACCTTTGGTAGAATGAAATTGGGGCTATTTATAACCTCAATTTGGTTCAATGGAGGGCTAGGATTGATCCTAAGGGTTGCTAGGTGGAGGGTGGAGATGAGTTTAGCAAAGTGAGGTGGATGGCTCATCTTCAACATGAGGTGCATGGGTGACATTTGTGCTAAGGCCATGGACAAGTGGCTTGGATAAACGAAGGGTTAGGATTGGTTTGGGGTTAGTTGAATGGAGGGTGAGTATGAGAGAGTGTTAGTTTACATGGATTGATGAGGTGGATAAAGGGGTTGGTTTAGATGCCATTTGATAGGTGTAGGTTAGTTGCAAATAACGAGGGTGAGGTATCAATGTACTATTTGGAGGGGAATGGGACCTTAGGATGTGAAATTTAGATCCTAGATCTAAGGGTGAGGGGTGAGGGTGCACTAGAGAAGACTAAAGAAGATGCTCATCCAAGGGTTGGTAACTTAGCCTTAAGGTGTGAGTACCCTTAATTCCATTAATGAGTTAAATGCCTTAAGGATTTAGTTCACTAAGATGTAATGATTACTTTATAATTTTTCATACCTTTACTGCGTGACTCTTTTCCATGGCTCTTGGGTTCGGAATTGGGTGAACTCAATGTTTGGTTTTGAAGTCTCGAATGATCTGGTCGCAATATGCTAGTCAAAACCAAATTATGATAAGGGCAAGGGGGAAAATCGGGGTTTTTCCATCTTGAAAAGCTCACAGATACATTTCGGAAGGGCAAGGAGGTAGAATTGATCTTAGAAATTGTCTAGTGAAAGATGACCCTTGGTTCAGGTGAACCATAGCCTCTAACCACGCTGAATTACTATACTCAAGTTGAAAACTGCGCTAAAAATACCTGTTCGATCATCGGGGATCTCTTGATGGGAACTGCTCCTGTATTTTATGTAGATCTCTACTTTGAGCTGTGCTTGGAGGTTTTGAAGCCTAAGGAGTATCAAGACTACAGGAACTGATGGATTCCACATCAGATTCCTGGGTAGTTGCTAAAGGATTTATGAAGCAGGATCATTTGTAAGGATTGAGTTCTCGTAGTTACTTGAAGGTTGGGAAAATTGAGCTATCAGACTTCCTTCAATGCTTAAGTTTATGAATTAGTTTTTTGAAGGTAGGGTAGAGATTGAAAAACCAAGCTTGACATTGCCATATTTGGAGTTCAGGATGATTTTTTAGGGCATTCTATGTGTTAAATACATACGAGGCGACTTGTTCTATATTGAATAGAAAATGATGGTGTGGAACATGGGGATCTCATAATCCATTGAAATTTTGATAATTTGAAGGTAGTGGAATTACGAGGATGTGGCTAATGATAAACATAATTTCTGAGTTTGGGTGAACTCCTAAGAGTCGATTGATCGCACAATCCTTGGTACAGAATTATTGTTCCTTTTGGAGCAATTGATTG
>JAOXJP010217919.1:0-11757 GCA_025762735.1 Platanus orientalis
AATTCCAACAAATGTAATATATGTTATCAAGTGGGTTGAAATATACTCCCCCCCCCCCCCATTATCAGAATGTAACACTTCAACAAATGCTCCAAATTGGGTTTGAATCATTTTGTGGAAAGTTTGGAAGATAAAACCAACTTCATCCTTGACTTTCATAAGGTATACCCACATACAACGAGAATAGTCATCCACAAATGTAACAAAGTATCTACAACCAAATAAAGATGAGGTCAGAGAAGGACCCCACACATTAGAGTGAACAATAGCAGAAGGATGAAAACTTTTATTAATACTCAAAGGATAAGAATTGCGTACATGTTTGGATAATTGACAAACTTCACAATCTAAATCCATTGAGGAATTTGAAAAAAATAAACGCGGAAACAAATGTTTTAAAGAAGACAAAGACAAATGACCCATTCTCTTGTGCCACTATAACAAGGAATTTTTATTTGCAACATAACTATTATAAGACTAAACTACTAAAAGATAAGAAGGTTGAACCACATTCGCATCTAGGAGATAAAGGCCATCAGCTTCCTGACCACTCCCAATCATCTCCTTTGAATCCAAGTCTAGAAATACACAATGAGAAAGAAAGAATGTCACAAAACAATTAAGATCTTTGATAATGCGACTAATAGAAAGTAGGTTGGTGACAAACTTAAGAACATATAAAACCGAGGATAAGGATAAAGTAGGTGATATATGGACACTACCTTTTTCCAGAAATAAAGGATAGTATTCCATCAGCAACCTTAATTTTATCCCTACCTGAACTGACAGAATAAGAAGAGAATAAAGAGGACAAACCTATCATATGATCAGATGCCCAAGAATCAATAATTTAGGACTTTGAGGGACTAGAGGAGGCATTGAAAACAATAGCATGGGCACCTGACTGAGTTGAGGCAAAAGACGAGTTTGAAGGAGGGGTTGTTATGGAGCTCTCTAATTGAGACATAAGCTGGTGCAGCTTACCAATCTAATCCTCAAGAACCATAATCATGCGCCTGGGCATTTCACTGTAAGGTGGTGTGTCAGTATTAGATCTCAAAACAGAGACAAAAGCATTTGCATCAAACTGATATGAGGTGACAGAATTAGCTCACATGCCACCAAGTCGGCTGAACTTTTCAGAGCACCCAACCAAATCCCAACAATGTTCCTCAGTATGCCACATTTTTCCTCAATAAGTACATTTTCAGCTTGTTTCTATCGATGGGACCAAATCTCCAACTTCCTTTATCTCGTTCATCAATTAAGGATTTAATGGGTTATTTTACATAATCCTTTGCATTCCTTTGACTCGTGGAAGTAGTAATCAAGGCAGACCTCTTAGTAGTGGATGAGGAGTATTGTTGCATAACATTGCATCTGTTGTCTTCACTTTAAACAAAGGCACGTACTTCATTCAATGAAGGTAGAGTGTCCCAACTAAGGATTTGAACTCTCACCAATTCAAATTCAGCATTCAGGCCTGATAGGAACTCAAATATGCGGATTCGTTCCACCTTTGCTTTATAGGCTACAGCATCTTGAGAGCACGTGGGTCTATAAGTCTCATAATGGTCTAACTCTTCCCACATATTCCAAAGTGCAACAAAATAAGTACCTAAACTTTGCTCCCCCTAGCGAAGATGAGCCACTTCTTGGTTTAGTTGATAGACCCGCACAAAGTTCTTAACTCGGGAATATGTTTGGGTTACAGAATCCCAAATCTCCTTTGCCGTTTTTAAGAACAAAAAACTCCTAGTAAATGAGGGCTCCATTGAATTAAGGAACCATGACATTACTGTCAAATTCTCCGCTACTCATTTATCATATGTTGGAGTGTTAAGAGTAGTAGGGTCAACTATCCAACCATTGATATACCCAAGATTTCCTTTGCCACCAATATACATCCTTGCTGATTGAGACCATTCTAAATAATTCTTCCCATCAAGTTTTACGGATGTAATTTATGCTCTAGGGTTATCGCCTTGGATACCCATAGACGACTGAGCTACTGAAATTCCCTGGACCATGCTAGTGGATTCCTCGTTGGACATCTTAAACAACACAAATAATTATTCTATAGAGTAGATTTCCAAACAAGAGATACTCACAAAAGGCTGTAGCAGCATCCACAACACCTCACACACTTGGATCACGTGGGGACACCAAAGGACATGAGGGGACACACTTTGGCAACACCATCCCAAAAAAAATCACAAAGAAAGAGGGAAAAAACCAGTGTTCGTGGAAGGTGTCTGGAGGTAGAAAGGGGCCTTGGCCACACAAAAAAATGATCTACGTATGTAGATTCAGTCTTGCACAACACACAATGTGCTTCAGGCGTGACGTCCCAAACTGGAGATGGCAGAACTGCTTACATATCCTTCAAATCCCCACCAAACTTCACGAAATCAGTCTTAAATGGTAGATCCCTCAAAAACGACATGACCTCCTGTGGTTAGAGCAAGAAATAACCTTTGATTTGATCAGATCGAGTGTTTTTCTCAAATCATACTATATTTTCGAACCGAGAGAAAACTGCTCAAAACACCCATTCTAAGCTTCAAAAAAATTCCCAAAAAAATACCAAAAAATCCAGCAGATTTTTGACCCACACTCAACACGTCAGCCCTTCTTTTGGCTTTTTTCCGGCAACGAAATCTTTGTCAGCTTCCTGTTCTTCTGAATCTGCTTTGATACCAAGATGGAATTTAAACAAGGGAGAAACGTGAGAGAAAAGCAAAAAACAATAAGGAGAAAATAAGAGAAGAGAATGGAGAAAGAAGGAAAGAGATCATAGATTGATCTCTCTCGCGTACAACCCTCCCTTTTAAATTAATTAGATTATATGAGTAAATACCCATATACTCATCAAGTACATAAATAGTTATTACACATGTACCATTACACCTCACATTCAAACAATTCAGACCCAAGCTCCAGTCTGTCCAAAGTCTTGGGCTGGATCAAAACTTGGGTGGGGTCAGTCAGGCCTGGGGCCTGCCTGACCCAAATAACATCCCCAAGAAAATTGCACCTATAATTAATGCATGTTTATTGGTTACCTAAAACACAACAGTCATGGCTCCCTACAAGAAGATAATTAACATAAGTGAGGTTAACATGTCATGTGAATGTTACTTTGCTAAAAGTGTATTAGTCATTTCACTTATTGTTGGAGCTTTTGGTCTGTTTCACTTGTTCATTTCTCCTAACAACGATACAAGTGTAGTTAGGATTAAGATGAAAGAAACTTGTTTTATGCCTCCAGATACTCTTTCTTTCTGAATTATACCAACCCAGAGGTGACCAATGAGCATGCATCACACAATGGAAACAAATTTCTTTCTGTACATACCTTGGTTGATACAAATAGAAGCCAACTTCCCTTCTTTCTGTAAAAAGCTCTGAAGTGTATTTGATTGGCAGCTTTCTATGACTCTCCTCCAAATGGTTTCTAATTTCCCCTTGCAATCTCTGTGTATCTTTATATTATCGGAATTATTTTCTTCACACAAACATGAGACAGGATGCTTCAAGATCTCTTCTTTCGAAGATATGCCACAAAAACTATCATCTACACATGGACAAAGATAAAACTACAGTTTAAAACCTGTGTACATACCAAGATTTGTATCTTGATAGCAAACAAATTATTTTCACCTCTCTTGTCCGCTGTTCTCAGACACACTCTTGAATCATTTGCATCCAAGGACGATGATTTTACAGAACTTAACAATAAAAGTGCAACTGTTAGCCAGGTCGTTTGATTCTTTGATGTCCTCAACTGTTTCTCAGTTTCAGAAAGTATTTTTAAGGCATGCCTCAACTTATGTAAGTTCGCGTCAGCTATGACAAAAGGATAATAGCAATTAGTACAAACAATGTAGCCACCAAAATATAACGGATGAAGAACAAATGCAGACTTTTATCATAATCATACTACTGATAATTTCATGTTATGAAAATCTTTATTGTATCAATTTGTTTAGGAATAATTCATCAGATAAATTAGATCAACAGAGATGTCATGATACCCACTTGAAGTCCTACAAGTCGGAGAGCGCTTGGCGCTTCGGGCATAAGAAAAGAATTTAAACATCAGAACCTTTTCCCAATTTTTTAGTGTTGACTTCAGTAATCCACAGCTGCAGTTATGACATGTCTAAAAGTAAAAAGTAAAAAATCAAACTACAAATTTTACACCATTTTCACAAAAGTAATAAATAAAAAAGATAAAGCCCAAAATGACATGCAACTTTGCTATTAGAATTGAGGTGTTATAAAATAATTATTACAACAACAGTATACCTATAAACTCAAAGAAAACAGCATCAAGGATAATAACCCAACTGAACCACACCAATTATGTTCTGAATTAGAATGAACTGTTAGTTTGTTATGCAGGCATAGTATGCTGCATCTATTTAACCTATGGCCCATTGACGCTGGGCTTGTTCGGGCTGTCACCTGGATTGCTTGCAGGCCCACAGTAGATAGTCTATATGTTCTCTACTAGGGCCCACAGATCCACCTCATGACCAGATATCAACAATGATGCGGACATCATGACTGAGCTGATTATTGAGCCATGTCCACAGCATTTTATTTACTTTTTTATTTTATTTATGTTAATTGTATTTCATGTATAGGGGGGCATAGAATTTTGAGGGTATTTTAATCAGTAGGAGTTTATTAGGGGTATTTTATTTATTGTAGTTTTAGGCTATTTATGGGTAGACATATCTTATTAAGGGGTATCAATGTCTTTTCCTTGTCTTTTATGTCAAACCTAAATCGTGAGAGAGTTCTATAAGTAACCCACGATGAGAAATTTTATGTTATGCAATAAAATTAAAAAGTTTCTCACATTTTGGCTTGTGATGGTCTTTTCTTCTTCTTTGTTATGCTACTACAGGTTGAAACTATTAAAACCCCGGAATGAGTCTAGGTTCAACCTAGTTTAACGGTTGTGGTGGAGGTCACTCCCTCCCCTTGGGTTAAAGGTCGTCTTCTCCATTCTTTCTTCATTTTTATTTTTATTTTTATAAAGTTTGAAATGTTGAAAACAAAGGTTATCATAGAAGTTTGCCCACCATCTCTATGATTTCGAAGTTTTGAGGGTTATATTAACTCTAGGAGCTTCTTCATTGTTGGAATTGAAGTACCAGGTTGACTCAAAGTTCGACAAAATTTGAACCATAGCAAGATTCCCTCGTTACAGGGATTTACAAGCGTTAAAACAGGTGCTGGAAGTGTTCTACGAGAATCCACACCAGCTCTACATTACCAAAGCTTTTGCTATTTTGAGTTTTATAATACCTATCTCACCTTTGTACGATCCTATAGCCAGCAAACCCCTGCAGAAGAAAAATCAGTTTTGGAAAGTTTTATTGGGATCCATTATCGAAAGGCATGACACAAGTTATTGGCAGAGATTGTGGGAGATTTGATAGTAGCACCTACAAGTTGCATCTTTTATTGCATGGACTTTTCCAAGAGCTCCTTAACACCTATACGATCCTCCATCAAGCATCAAACCATATCAAGTTTCATCACCAGGCGTGAAACAGGGCTCTCAGCTCATCCCACGAGATCAGCCATCAACTCCTCCACTCAAAGTTTTTGTGCAGATTGACTTTCCTAGGTTATTACAGACCTTGAGGCGATCCTATTGGAACTAGCCAACAGTCCATTTTTTTTTTGAAATTTCAAATTTTATAGCCGTCGGGCTATACCCAGACATGAATAATCCTCTCTGGCAGTCCCTACAAGAATCAACACCACGGCCAAACTAATGAGTCTTAGCACATGAGACTTCTCCTGGGTGTCTACTAGACTCTTGGGCAACCCATCTAGTAGGACCCACTTTCAAAATAAATATATTTTTTTGGCTTACGACAGTCCTTGGGAAGATAAAATTTTGAGAATTTAGGAAATCCCCAAATTTGATTTTTCAGCCTTGGAGATTGATAACAAACATTTTCAACATCATTGAGGCATTCGACATCAGATTCACGTATTTTTTCCCTTATTTGACTCTTTTCAAATTTTTGACAGTAGACACTTTTGGTATGTTGTGGCATATGGTATGGACTTGAGATTTTTATTTCTTAGCCCAAACAGACCTTACCTAAATCATTAGTATTGATGATAAATGTCAACAAATTCACCTTTAGCTCTCTCAGATTATTCTTGGAATTATTTGGTCAATTTATCTGATTTTTCTGGTTTGATCTGCACTAGCCTCATTATTATTATTATTATTATTATTATTGTTATTATTATTGTTTTTTATTGATAATCCAAACATTGTAATTAGGTCCTTACTTGTTTATTAATTTTTGTGAGCTCTAATTCCTGTATTGCATATGAACCTAGTTTGAAGAATTGCTTGAATTAGCATGTGAACTTGCGAGTAAGAATCTTGTTTATTTTTTTTTTATTACCTTATCATTTTGTTCTTATCTCCTGAGCACACACCCACTCACCTATATGCATGCTGCATCAAATAGCCTCAAATCTAGTACAAAAGTTAAGGGTTTTCACTCAATCATCGGCTACCATAATGGACCCATGAAAGTTCCCATTTGTTAGTTTTAATTCTTATAAAGGAAACCAGTGTCACATATTTGTTTAGTGGTTTTTTCCTAGTTTTGAAGTTCTTTTTTGTTTGTTCTTGGGGTTAAACACAACCAATCTATTCAATCACTGGATCCAATTGTGTATGGGTTGTCCTTTGGATTTATTCTTCAAGTGGTGCTTCTCTTCCTCTGAGTTTGAGACCCTTTTTTTTTTCTCCCCTTTCAATAAATTAAATTAAAAAAAGCCCATTACTTTACCGGTGGCCTCAATTTTCTATGTCAAAACATGCTTGAACATCTTGCCTCTCCCACACACTGGGTAAATCGATTTTTTAACACCCAGGCAAGTGGCCTGAAGGGGGCATGCTTTGAACTCAGGACCTCCGCCTCGTGAGGTATGATCCTGGCCAATTGTGCCACCCCTTAGGGTTTTGGTTTTGCTATTATTATAAAGCATACCAGATTATCCATGTAAAGAGCCCTCTATCACACAATTCTGACATGATTTGAGATATTTATGACCAATTTAAGGACATGGTCTACTTCGATCATTTGAATTTCTAAGACTGCGTTTGGCAGCCACTTGTAATGAAACCTTTTAATTTGAGTTTCCCAAGGCTTTTGTAGCCACAATGGAATGGTTTGTAATGAACTCATTCAGATTTGTAGCGATTTTTGCTTGATAACATAAGTCATTTCATTTTATACAGAAACGCAAGCTGACTTCATTTCTAATTGTAGTTAAAAAATAAGTATAAATTTGAATGAGTTCATTACGAACCATCACCTCATGGCTACAAATGCCTTGAGAAACTCAAATGAAATGATTACATTATAGGTGGCTGCCAAACTGGCTATAAATAAATGTCTTGTTAGGTTTAGGAATTATTTTGGTAGGAATTTCTTGATAAGTTGATTTGTTCAGTTTAATCTACTACAAGTATAAATTTTTTTGTTTATTTTCTTGAAAATTAGATAGTGAGTTAAAAAATTGAAAATAAAAAAGGAATTAGGAAGTTAACCTATAAATTATATTTATTTTAGTTGCAAGAGAACAGGTCGATAAGCTGAAGTCCCTACACACTCTACACATATATGTCCTAACACATGTAATAAGGCAAGTTAAATTGAATTAAAAAATAAATAAAAATTTGGCATTGGCTTTCTGTGTGACTACATTTGATGGTGTGACTCCATCAATCTTTGCACAAAATTAGAGGTGAACCACAACACAAGATTAGAGGTGTGAATCCTTTAAAATCCATCTTTTTCCCTTCTTTCATTGTTGTTGCTTTCCCCACCCTCCACCCCCCACCCCCTTTTAACTACTATTAGTATGCTTATTTAAGTTTTCAAACCTAAACCCTTTTCACAGCCACTCCTTCCCAATCAATTATCATTATTTTATCCTAACTCACATTAATCAGCATTATTCTATGTTATATTCTACATCCAATCATTCTCCAAATCCCTTAATCTTTATCTTTTTTGTTAGACCCTAAGATTCTAGATTCCTAAATTCAAATAAACACCAGTTTTCTCTCACAAAAACCCTAAATGTATTAATTACTTAAATTTCGTTGACCTAAGACCCGAAAAGGATAAATTGCCATTCATACCCTAGTTCCCTAAACCCTAAATTCTTTTCTATCTATTTTTTGTTTTGCTTTAAATCTCAAAATCTTAGTTTCTCAAGGTTTTCAATTTGAAAAACCCTATACACTTTGCTCTAGTTGCATCACCCATTCACAAATGTGTATTCCTCAAGATCCCATTTGCACTCCAAAACACAGATTAAAAACTCAAAATCGGGATCAGTATTGATCTCAACCCCAATCAATAAGTGCATGCCAGCAAACTTTCCATGTATGCACATATCGTTAAAGATGGTATGATGAGTTAGAATAAGTCAATAAAAGGCATGAAAAAAAGGATAGTTGCAGCCAATCATAGGTCCAAGATTGAGGCATAGATAATGATACAAAGAAGGAAGAAATCCATACAAATTTTGGTAGGGGTTAATTATGCATTGTTTTCCATTTTAGAGTATTTTGAATTTAAATTTGAATAAATTAATTGTAGAAGGAATGATTATAAATAAGGCAAAGGGGTGAAGGGAAAAGCAAGGAAAATTATTCAAAGTTCTTATAATTGGGGGATTCCCCTTGGATGAGGGATTGAGTTGTTGAAACTTGTATTTCTTCTTCCTTTGTATCAATTAGTATCAAAGTGGGCGATTCTCGCCTATGAACCACCAAACGATGGCTATCGGAACTAGGTCATAAGATGCTCGGCGTTTGGAGGAAACCATCAAGCATTTATGTGACAGTGCAGACAAGCTAGATGAGGCGTTAATGGACCTTAAATAGATGGTAGCAGCATAAATCTCTAATATGACTAACTAGCTACTAAATTAGTTGGACTAGAAGGAGGGCGAGTTGAATCATCTCATAGTTCGGGTAACAAGTCACAAACAATTCATACATCGATTCATACGAAGTACATAAAGATCAATTTTCCAATATTCAAGAGAGATGACCCTAAAGGATGGATATATCGTTGTGAATGATTTTTCACCTTCAACAATATCGAAAAAGATGCTAAGGCATGTTTGGCTTCGATTCATTTAGAGGATAATGTTAAGATCGTTTTACCTTCTTCGTCTCAGAAGAAAACGAGATACAATAAAATCAACAAGCAAAACGAAAACAGAAATCACGCACAACACAAGATTTACGTAGAAAACCCCAATTTTGGGAAAAAACCATGGAGCTGCAAAGAAAGCTTTTATGATCTAAAAAAACTCGTCAAAGATAATTTACAATTTCAGAACTTCTCCCCCTTCACACGCAACCCTAGAAGGAAACATACAAATACCCCCTAAAACCATAATACATAGCAAATACGGTTCGGATCCGGTCTGGTACATAAAACTATAAAAATGAGTCAAAAATTCATCCAAAATTTTCAGTATTCAGGTTTTTCTTTGGATTGTATCTGGGTCATATTTTGGGTTCAATTCCAGATGCTAACCCAAATCAAAACTTCACACATTACAATCTCTCACTTGAAGTTTGATATCCTATTGCATCTCCTGTGTTTGTGAACACCATTTTTCCCTTAATGTGATTCCTATCTCTTATGGCTCAACTGCTCCGTCTTCACACCTGAAGACCAACTGAAACTTTTACATAGTTCTAGTTTCACTATCGTGACTACCTTAGTGAACATATCTGCAGGATTATCATCTGTATGGATCTTTTTCAATCTCAACACATTTTCTTTTAGAAGCGAACGTATGCAGTGATGTCTATTGTTAATGTGTTTGGTCTTTACATGGAATATTGAATTCTTTGCAAGATGAATAAGATTTTGGCTGTCACTATGTAACATGTTTTTCTACTTCTTTCCCAACTCTTCCATTAAGTTCTGCAACCAAACCATTTCCTTTCTTACCTCCATAGCAGAAAGATATTCCGCTTCAATATTTGAAAGTGTCACTATCTTCAACAACTGTGACACCTAACTAATAGTTGTAGAACCCAAGGTGAAGACATACCTTATAGTACTTTTTCGTTTGTCAAAATCTCATAACAAATCCGAATCCACATAACCTTATAGGTTAAGTCAAAACCCTCCAAAAATTAATACGGCTTGAAAAGTTCATCTTAGGTACCTTAGAATCCACTTCACAACCTCCCAATACATCTTTCCTGGCTTGCTTAGAAACCTGCTAACAACTCTCACTGAATAGGCAATTGATGTAGCAACCTTGCAATTTTTGAAGAAAGCCTATCATATTTGGAAGCCCAAGCCCAAGAATTATCAAGGAAGGAAGGTCAAAGGAAAATGTTTATGCTAATTAGGTGTTTAGGGTATTTTAAGGGGGGTACAACATTTTATGTGCCCATGTAATAAGGCCAATAGTGTCAAACTTTGGTTTTTTTTAGAGTAATCCCGTTTTTTATGTTTAGCCCACTTTTTAAAAGATCAAAACTTGACTTTTTGGCTTGATTTTGGTGTTATTAGATAGGTTATTCAAATACCTTTCTAATGAGACCAAGATTGTGCAAATCCAAGGTGATTTGGGAAAATTATGACCAAATTACTAAGGGGTGGTCACTAAAAACGGGAATAGTGTTTTTAGAAAGTCTTAAGTTTGAATTTTTAGGAAAAAAAGTTTTTAGAAAATTTTATATTTTTAGAAAAATTGGTTAACAAGTTTAGGATTTTAGGAAGTTTCTAATTTTGACAAGTTTCTAATTGCTTAAGCTTGTAAGCCTATTAAAGGCAACCCCTCCCCCATAATTTGATATTGAAAAATAAACAAGTTTTTGAAGATTTGGGTGTTTCCAAGGTGTGACTGTAGCCATGTTCTTCCTCTCCAAGGGTTGATACCACTCATGGCTCCCCTCTCTTTTTCTTCCATAGGTGTAGCTGCAAGCTCCCTCTCTGCTTCAAGGTATATCTCTATTCTTTTTTCTTTATTTCTTAGTTTCTTCCTAAGTTTCTCTTTCTTTCTATACTACTCTCTTCTCATTCTTTCTATCATTATTTTTCTTTCTTTTTTCTTCTTCTTATTCCTTCTCTTGAAATCTTTGTTAAAGTACCTTCATTTTTTCTGAAATTTTTTAATTTGATCCATAAAATCTTATCGGAATTTTATGAAATTTTAACTGTAAAACTTTGTCACATGTCAGAAACTACCATAAATTTTTCAGAATTTTTTGACGCATCAGAGCGGAATTTTGGTAATTTTCGAACTTTCTGTCCAATATTATAGAAATACCCTTTTGAGATATTTTCTTCTATTTTCTCATCTTTTTTCTATTCCTTCGTATCCTAACCTCTTTTATTAAATTTTATTCTCTGATTACTTAGCTATTTGTGAATTTAAATTCAATTCAAGAAAACTTTTGCTTCCGTACTTTAAATCTAACCATTGTTTGAGGATTTTGGAATTACTCTACATCAATTTGTGGTATCTTCTCCTATGTATTGGATCACCACCACTTTTGAAGAGTCCAAATTATTTCATTGAAAGCTGTGATGGAGAGTGCTTGCGTCAAAATTTGAAATTTGATGTCGAATTTCTGCTTACCCTAGGAGAATGATGCGGACAACATTATGCGACTTATGTATGTGCCACCACATTAGAGAGCAAGGTTCAAGT
>JAOXJP010217930.1:0-11756 GCA_025762735.1 Platanus orientalis
ATAGTCAATGAGAGAGGGGCAGGGTTTGGAGTTGGGCTTTAGCTCAGTTAGAGTCTTAGTTGGTGGATTGAAGAAAGTGGCTGAATGGTTGTTCTGCCTCTCTACTGATACGAAGAGAAGTGCTGAAACCGAGAGTTGCACCAAAATTAGGTACTTACAGATGCCCCTCTTTGTCGCACATTGCTTGTCAATGAGCGGCAAAGATTATGAAGCACCAATTAATTTTGGTGTTGATAAGAGGATAATGATCATTTTTAAGTAACTCATTAGTCATAAAGAAGTTTGTTTTGTGACCAAAAGAGTTGTTTTGAAAAGGAAGTGTGTAAGGATGTGCTTGTCTATGATGTGTAAATTGTGAATTTTTGAAAAAAAAAAAGGTTGCCCTAACAATTACTTAAAATGATCATTATTGTCCAGTCCCAATTTTCTTGTGTGCATGTTGTTCTTGCACTAGACTCTACCAAAAGACATGAGAAGTCTTCAGCATAGGGGTGTAGGTGCGTAAAGCGAAGAAGATAAAACACACGCAAAATCAATGTGAATAGTTTTAAAACTTGTAAAAGGTTCAAAGAGATTATGACATGTATGATACGATAAATGCGACGAAACATGGTGGAGACCGGTCAAATTCTCCCATTTTAACAAAATGAGACCTATTGTTGAAGTCTGAAGATATTTATCAAGATCCTTTTTTGTTGGTACCTCCTGCTTGTCGTTCGCAGGTGTAGTCAAAGGTTTGACTTTTATAATCTTGACAAAGTCTGAAGGCATTCATCAAAATCCTTCGTTGTTATTACTTCCTACTTGTCGATTACTAGTGTAGCCAGAGGTGTGACTTTTGTAATCTTGATGAAGTTTAAAGGCATTCATCACCAAGATTCTTCCCTGTTGTTACATCCTGCTTTGTATGTCATAGGTGTGACAAGAGGTTTGATGTTTATAATTCTGATGAAGTTCGAAGACTTTCATCACCAAGATTCTTCTCTATCGTTACCTCCTGCTTTGTATGTCATAGGTGTGGCCAGAGGTTTGACTTTTGTAATCTTGATGAAGTTTGAAAACTTTCATCACCAAGATTTTTTCCTGTTGTTACCTTTTGCTTTATTTGTCACAAGTGTGGCCAAAGGTTTGACTCTTATAATCTTGGTGAAGTTTAAAAACTTTCATCACCAAGATTCTTCCTTGTTGTTGTCTCCTGCTTTGTATGTCACAGGTGTGGCCAAAGGTTTGACTTTTGTAATCTTGATGAAGTTTGAAAACTTTCATCACCAAGATTCTTCCTTGTTGTTACCTCTTGATTTGTTTGTCACAGGTGTGGCCAGAGGTTTGACTCTTATAATCTTGGTGAAGTTTGAAAACTTTCATTACCAAGATTCTTCCACGTTATTACCTCCTACTTTGTATGTCACAAGTGTGGCCAGAGGTTTGACTTTTGTAATCTTAATGAAGTTTGAAAACTTTCATCACCAAGATTCTTCCCTGTTGTTACCTCTTACTTTGTTTGTCACAGGTGTGGCTAGAGGTTTGACTCTTATAATCTTGGTGAAGTTTGAAAACTTTCATCACTAAGATTCTTCCCTGTTGTTACCTCCTGCTTTGTATGTCACAGGTGTGGCCAGAGGTTTGACTTTTATAATCTTAGTGAAGTTTGAAGACTGTCATCACCCAAATTCTTTTCTATTGTTACCTCCTGCTTTGTATGTCGTAGGCGTGGCCAGAGGTTTGGCTTTTGCTTTGGTGTTTTGTTTGATTTTCATCTTTTTAGTAGGGCGGCTGACGAGTCCTTCTGTGATCGATTTGATTTGTTATTAGCCCACTTGATCTTAATTTGTCACATGCCCCTGTTGTTGCCCCCACATATTGATGATTTGACTACTTGTCCATGTGTGGTCTGGATTAACCCCTCAGATCGGTTGACTCTAATGCTTAGAAAAAGTGATTTTCTCTCATTGTAAAAATCTTAACTTTTTATAAAGACACATACTTTTCCATGGATTTGATTGCACCTGCTTTAGGCTGCTTACATACCCCAGCTTCAGGATTAAGTCAAACGTAGTTCAACACTTTCTTATTATTATCAATATTGTTATCTTTTTTTTTCATATTGCTCGGAATAAGATATTGAGACTTTGTATTACATATTGATGTGGTTGCCAATCTCAGGTACAATTTTAATTTCAGGCGTAGTACTTCTTGACTTGATCCATATTCACCGGTCTGGGAAGATCTTCACTATCCAATTGCCCCAATATAAGTGCTCCTCTTGAGAGTCATTTCCTTACGATGAAAGGGCCTTCATAATTGGGCCTGAATTTCCCTCGAGGGTCTTGCTAATGTGGTAACATCTTCTTTAAAACTAAGTCTCCTTCCTCAATGTCTCGGGGTCATACCTTTTTAGCAAATGCTATAGCCATTCTTTTTTGATAGGCCTGACCATGACAAATAGCTTTTAGCCTTCACTCTTCAATCAAATTTAGTTATTCAAACCTAGTCTTAACCCATTCAGCTTCATCCAATTTAGATTCAACTAGGATTCAAAGGCTTGGGATCTCCACCTCGACAGGCAAGACTGATTCTAGTCCATATACTAAGGAATATGGCATTGCCCCAGTTGAAGTTCTAATTGAGGTACGATAAGCCATCAAAGCATAAGGCAACATTTTGTGCTAGTGAGCATACGCTTTGGACATCTTTTTGAGGATCCTTTCAAGATTTTTGTTAGCTGCTTCTACCACTCCATTCATTTGAGGACGATATGGAGATAAATAATGATGCTTTATTTGAAATCTTTCATAAAGTACTCGTATATCCTTCCCATCGAAATTTGACCCATTATCAGTGATGATCTCATTGGGAACGCCTTGTCGGCAAATGATATCCTTGTGAATGAATCATGCCATATTCTCCATTGTCACATGGGCAAGTGAGGCAGCTTCCACCCACTTAGTGAAATAATCAATCACTACAATGATGTACTAATGTCCATTAGAAGCTTTCCATGGTATTGGCCTTACCACATCAATGCCCCACATAGAAAAGGGTCATGATGTAGTAAAGTTATATAATTTGACAAGAGGTGCATTGATTTTGCTGGCAAATATTTGGCATAAATGGCATCTTTGAATGTGCTTACAATAATCTGATTCCATGGTAGACCAATAGTAGCCCATCCTAATGATCTTCTTTGCTAACATGTGTCCATTCATGTGTAGTCCACAAACTCTATTATGAACCTCAACGATAATTTATATTGCTTGTTTCTCATCCAGACATCTTAACAGCACCAGATTTGGGGAGTTCTTGTAAAGAACTTCTCCTGAAATAATAAATTGTGCCGCCAAATGTTGTATGGTCCGTCTTTCATTTTTTGTTGCTTCAAGGGGAAATGTTTGACTTTCCACATATTGCTTGATATCAAAATACTATGGTTCTGCTTCGGTTGAAGCCGCCTCAATTTCCATACAATATGCTTACTCAGATCTATGTTCAACTTCAATCGGATGAATTCCCACACCTTTGGGTATCTCTATCATGGAGGCCAGTGTTGCCAGCGCATCGGCAAATTGGTTTCTTGTCCTCTGTAAGTAATGAAAAGTGATGTAATCAAATTCCCAGGCTAATCTTTCTAGGTATGCATGGTAGGGATGAAACCTTGGTTCTTTGATAAACCATGCCCCACTAGCTTGGTAAATGACAATTGAGGAATCCCCATATACTTCTAACTCTTTGATGCTCATATCCTTTGCCACTCGGAGCCTAGCAATACACACTTCATATTCTGCCATGTTGTTGGTACAGTCAAACTATAATTTGATGGCAATTGGAATGTGCTCTTCTGTTGGTGATACTAGTACTGCTCCGATTCCATTTCCTACCTAATTGGATGCTCCATCAAAATACATTTTACATCGACCGCATTTTGTCGTCTTCGGCTTCTAAACATAACACTTCCTCATCGGGGAAATCATAGCACATAGGGTTGCTTTCGTCTAAAGGATTACAAGCCAAATAATCTGCGATAGCTTGACCCTTGATGGACTTTTGAGTGACATATGCTATGTCAAACTCTAAAAGCATCATAAGACAATGCACAGTCCTACCTGTTGTTGCTGGTTTTTCCAATAGATACTTAATAGGGTTCATTCTGGAAATTAGGATGACCCTATGTGACAGGAAATAATGCTTAAGTCTTTGTGTGGCCCAAACAAGCACAACACAAGTCTTTTCTAGAGGTGTGTACTTGACTGTATAGTCCAAGAATATTTTGCTGAGATAGTAAATGGCCAGTTCCTTCTTTCTTGGACCATCACATTGTCTTAGCATACAACCCATGGATTCTTCCTGAACAGTTAGATATAAAATGAGTGGTTGTCTAGGAATTGGAGATACCAAAACAGGAGGGTTTAGTAGATAGGATTTGATCTTGTTGAAAGCTTCTTGGAACTCTTCATTCCATATTAAGGGCATATCTTTGCGCAATAGCTTGAATATGGGTTTGCATATAGGGGTTAGTTGTGCAATGAAATGACTTATGTATTGAAATTTTCCTAGGAATCCCCTAATTTCTTTCTCTGTTCGAGGTGGCAACATATCGATGATTGCTTTAGACTTTGTAGGATCAACCTTGATGCCCCTTATGCTTACAATGAATCCTAATAGCTTTCCAGTTGATGCCTCAAATATGCATTTTTGAGGGTTCAATCGCAATTTGAATTTGCGTAACCGGTCAAATAGCTTTTTCAAATCTGTAAGGTGATCTTCTTTTCTTTAAGATTTCATGATCATATTATCGACGTATACTTCCATTTCCTTGTGAATCATATCATGGAATAGCATAGTCATTGTCCTTTGGTATGTTGCCCTTGCATTTTTAAGGCCAAACGGCATAACCTTATAGTAGAAGGTGCCCCATGGAGTGATGAATAATGTTTTTTCCATATCTTTGGGTGCCATTTTGATTTGGTTGTATCCTAAGAATCCATCCATAAACGACATCATCTCATGTCTTGCTATATTGTCCACTAGGACATCAATGTGTGGCAATGGAAAATTATCCTTACAGCTTGCCTTGTTTAGATTCTAAAAATTAATACACATTCTCACTTTTCCATCCTTTTTCGGCACAGGCACTATGTTGACTAACCATTCAGGGTATGATGTTACTGCAAGGAAACCAACTTTTAATTGCTTTTCGACCTCTTCCTTGACCTTCATAGACCATTCAGGACGGAATCTCCTCAACTTTTGCTTAACCAGTACGGCTTCTGGATATATAGGGAGGCAATGGACCACTAGGTCTGTATCAAGTCCTGGTATATTCACATATGACCAAGCAAAGAAATCAACATACTCCTTGAGGAGGTGTATGAGGGATAGTCCTAGCTTTGACGTGCTTAGGACCCTGATCTTAGTATACTTAGGATCATCTTCAGTACCAAGATTTACTTCCTCAAGGTCATCAGCTGTTGGGTGACTTTGCTCTTCATGACGTTGGACTTGGTCCAAAATCTCTTGGGGTGCTGGTTCATCCTCGTCCTCATCATTGTTTGCGAAGTTTATTTCATTTTTCTTGTACTGAAAAATAAAAGTGATAGTACAGATCTATTGAAATTTTTATTTTTATTTTATTCATTGTATCAAATTTTGGGTCATTTCCCAAATTGCTTACGTACCCGATATTTTAGAGTGCATGGGAGAAAGGGAGTTTTCGGGATTATGTCACACGTAGTTCTTCTTACAAAAGATTGGATCTAAATTTTCTCTTTTTTTTAGAAAACATTTTATTTATTTATTTATTTTTAACTGAACTTAGAGTCACCTCCCCAAGTTGCCTATGTACCCAAGATTTTTGGAATGAAACGGGGGAAGGGGAATTTGCGAGATTAGGCCACACGTAGTTCTCATTTTCCTTCTTTTTTTTGTTTTTTGTTTCTTTTTATTACAACATTTCTTGGAATTCTAGCATTGACTTCAACGGACCTGGTCCTCCATGATTACCTCTTCATCTTCAGCAATCACGTGGCGAGACTAACCTTTAGGAACACACATAAGATCCTTAGCATAGTCGGGCTCGGGGATTGCGTCGATGTGTTCTTCATTGAAGAGCTTCTCGATTGTAATGGGCTCATCGACATCCCCATTTCCCTTGCAATTTCCCTTCACGGATGGTGGCAAAGCAACATAATTGACCTCAATCTCCCCAAAGGATGGCATTAAGTCTGGGTTATGAGGGTTGAGGTTGGTTGGAAAAAATGGTTTGGAGATGATGGTTGATTTAGGTGGGGATGGTTCCTTTCCCTCTTTGATGAATTTCATAAGGGCCTTCATCATTTCTTTATTCTTCTTCATCATGACCTCCTCAAGCCTCATGGTGTATCCTGTTTTGAATCATGGGATAGACCTGACTCCCTTCACCGGTGTTTTTCGCCCTTGTTGCCTGTTACCCAACCCCTTTATAGGATCAAATCCCATGCGAGCCATCATTCTAAATTTTGGAGCTAACCTTCTTTTCTTTACCTTGTCCAAGGTATTCACCTCCTCAAATTGATAGGAAAAATATCTGGCCTCTGGTGCCACATGTTGTATCTCTAGCACACGTTGCCCCCCTCGAATTCTAATCTCCTTGCTTGTAGGAATGACGACCAATTCATCTTCTATTATGAGCTTAACCTTTTGGTGTAGGGTAGAGGGTATAGCATTGGCCTCGTGGAGCCAAGGGCTCCCTATTAGCCAGGTGAATGAAGTCAGGATGTCAACTATTTGAAAATAAACCTTGAAGATGTGTGCCCCAATTAGTAAGTCTAGGTCAATTTTCCCTAATGTTTAGTTTCGAGTCTGGTTAAATCTACTAACCATCATAGAATTCCTTCACAGATCCATCTCAGAATGGCCTAAGCTTCGAAGTGAAGTAAAAGTGCACACATTCAAGCCTAACCCATTGTCAATCAAGACTTGAGGGATATCAACTTCTCTATAACTTACTGTGATGTAGAGGGCTCTATTGTGGTTGCTTCATTCCTCTGGTAACTCATCATCAGATAATGATATGAGTCTTTGCGTCATGACTAGTCCCACCATTTCAGTTGACTTCTCTAGAGGGAGATCCGCTCGTACATGAGCATACGCACAAATATCCAGAAACTGCCTCTGGTACTCCTCTGATGAGAGTAAGAGTCCCAAGATGGAAATTTGGGCAATGATTTTTCTTAATTGCTCATTAAGATTGAATTTTGACTTATGTATCAAGATCTCAAAAAGCTCGATCTCTTTTATCCGTTCTTTATCCTCTCTGACCTTCTCCTCTTGTTCTTTTTTCTTCTTTCTTCTACATCCTCCAGTTCCCTATACTCTTTCCCATCTTGGTCTTCTGCTGCTCTAAGATGAGCAAGCTTGAAAATACGGCTAGTTCTGGTGAGGTGGTTAACTTCTATTTTTGTGTTGGCTCCACCTCTCAAATGTTCCTCTTTATATCCCAAGGGTACTGCCTTCATATCTTGATGGTTTATGGTGGAAATGGGATGACAAATGGGGTGGTTGGTTCTGGCAATTATGTCGGGTATGGGACGACAAACGGTTGGGCGGGAGGGGATGGAAACGTGAAGGGGACCGTATTTGGGGTAAAAGGAGTTATGGTTGGGGTATGTAGGACAAATGGTGAAGTAGGTATGGGTAAATGAGATGGGGCTGGTGAAGAATTTAGAGTGAGCTGGGATAATGAGGAAATAACCAAAGGTTGTGATATGGGAGGAGTGATGGTGCAAATTTCTAGGTGGGGATGGGTGGTTGGGATAATTGGACCCTTGTTGTTTCGCTTCTCCGAGCTATGAGTTGTGTAGGGTCGAAAGGGAGAGGATTAGATTCAATCATATTGACAGACTTGGGTTCAACAAGTGGATGAGCTGGCAATGGATTTTGCAAGATGTTATTCTGAGTAGAAACTAGCGGGGCCGAGGCTGGACTGAAAATAACCTTACCTTGGTCAATCAAGTCTTTGATGTGATGTTTCAACTGAAAACACCTATTAGTTGTATGACTTGGTGCCTGATGATAGGCACAATGTTCATTTTGATTGTAGAACCTTGGGAGTGGGATTGGTGGTAGACGCGGGGTAAGTGGGTGAAGATGTCCACTGGCGATTAAACCATCTAGCATGTGAGAATAGGAATAAGGTAATGGGGTAAACTCCCTTCTCATTTTCTCTGGTTGGGGTTGAGGTCAAAGGTTATGTTGAATGGCTTGTTGTTGCTGGTATACTTGTTGTTATTAAAACTGTGATGATTGTTGTTGTCGTTGTTGATGTTGCTGAGAGGGAGTCGGTATTGAAGGAAGGGAAGCTTGTGGAATTATTAGCTATAACTTCACCCACTTTGTCTTTGGCAACTAACTTTTTAAAATGGAGCTTTGAAGTATTTGCCGGATTATCAGTGATAATGCCTTCTCGGATCATCCTTTTCACATTTTCGGTGACATGAGCCATAGATGTAAAGTTGTCGTGAGTTTAGGTTAGTAACATGTACTGGTATACTGGGCCTAGCATCCGTTTGAATGCATCTATCAACTCCTCATCATCCAACGGGGTTCTTAGATTTGAGGCCATGTGTCACCATCTATAAGCGTACTCATTCATACTTTCATTCACCTTTGGATTCATTTTTTGCAAATCTGCTTTCCTTGGTTGAAATTCAAGGTTGAAACAGAAATAGCAAAGAATGCTTCTGACAGTTCCCTCCATGAACTAGCTTGTGATCTATCTAGGGTGGCATACCACTAGAGTGCGTTACCGGTCAAGCTTTTTGAGAAAAACATCACTAAAAGCTTTTCATCTTTCCTTAACTGAAACATATCATTACAATATAACCTCAAGTGAGTTTGAGGGCATCCTTTTCCATCATACTGTACAAAATCCGGGAGTTAAAATTTTTTTGGAAGACACCCTCTCGGATATTAGCACAAATCTTCAAAATCCGTGACCCCTTACTGACGACTTATTTTAAACTTCTCCATTTTCCTTAATATTTTATCCATCTTTTCCTTCATACCATCTACGCCTGTAGAGGATGGATTTTTGTGTGGGGATGCGTGTGGGACTTGTAGAGGGAATTCAAAATTCTGTGTTGCCTTTTCTTCCCTTTCATTATAAAGTGGAGGGGATTGGAAGGTGAAGGGTTGGCTAACCGGAGGGAAGAATTTAGGCATGGTAAGGGAAACTGTAGAGAAGTTAAATATGGGTGGAGCAGTAATGGAGCTATGTTGGAGATGAGCTTGCGTTCGAGGTGGCGGAGGTGAAGGTATGATGGTCTCGAATGAGAAAGATGAGGTAGACCTAGATGGTGTGTTTGTGGAGAGGTAGGTGGACAATGGGTGAAACGATGACGGGTCAATTCTTGATGCCATTCTTGCTTCTTGAGTGAGTAATGTGATGGCCTCATATATGCCCTTCAAATAATCTGGTTGTGCGGGTGGGTCAAGAGGTGCTTGACTGTGTGCTATGTCCTCAAAGCTGTCATGTCCAAAAGTCTCGTTTCCAGTCATTGATCTTGGTAGGTAGGGGCTTCTCTGAATTTGCTTTCTTTTTGTTGACCGCCCTATATTGACTGTTATATGGTTTTTTTTGTTAGGTGTATTTTGGTAAATAATCTTTATAGTCATAAAATCTTATTAATGCACATCAAAACATAGAACTTTCATTGATAAACTTTTTAAATTCCAAATCCTTAGATTCTAAGCAACAATCATAAGCACAAAATTGACACATCAAATGGTATGCTATGTTATGACAATGGTGGTGGGCAGGGTAGCTGTCCTAGGTTGACTAGTTGTTGGCCCAGGCTCATGATCCATTAATCTCGACGAGTTATTTCATGGGCATGGAGTCTCTAAGCCCTTGCATTTTCTTGGCGGAGACTATCTTCAATGTCTTCTAAATCTCTCTTGTCTAATCAAAGTCTTGTCAAATATGCTTCTATTGTTTCATTTCTAAGTCAAAGATTGTTTCTTTCAATCTCAGCTTCTATACGTAGATCTACCTCCCTTGCTAATTCTTGTTCCAAGCTTTGACGTCGTGAAATTTCTTCTAACAAGCTCTGTTATAAGTGTTTCACCTCTTCTATGGACTTTGAATTGGCTTCCATAGTTATGGAGGTTTTCTGGGAAGTACCCCTTGTAATCTTCTCTTTTTAGGGACCCCTAACTGCTCATTCCCCACTATGGTCCCACCATAAAGACGGTTGAACCATTCTTTGCAATCACTAGTGACTTGGTTGTGTTCTATAATCTCCAAGTCTATGCCTTCATGACTGCCCTTTGCAAAGTTTTGTATGTGTTAGGTTTGGTAGCCGTGTCAAGTGAATATACCTCCATGTATCCTAAGAATGTTCCCGGCACCACCTGTTTGTATGAGAATTGATGAAGTACTCGTAGTGGGACATATGGCGTAGATGCATGTAAACCCGTAAGAATCAAGTACCTTCGTTCAGGTATGCATAGCATAGGTGTGTGAGGTCGACACCACTCTCTATATACCATGAGACTTGTCTGGGTATTAAGTCCCTCATGAGTAGTTGATATTCTTCGACAGACTTTCCGACAGGTTTCAGGCAGTTGTCAGCATAAGTGATTAGGGCATGAAAATGCACTCTAAACATGAGTTAATTATTTGCATTTGTTGATATTTTTTTTAAGCTTATTGTGTTAAATTATTGAATTATTTAACAAGTGTGGTCCGTTGGAAGATTCGGTGTTTTTAGTGTATTTTCAGGTTTTGAATAAAATAAAAGGATTTGAGTGTAATTCACGAGTTCTGGAACATGCTTAAGTATTTCCATAATAACTTGAGCTGTAGACCTTAGATTGAGCCGATTTTTATGGCAGCTGAAAGCTAACTCGAAGGGCTATAATTCTCATGTTCAGAGTTTCCTCAAATTCTGGATTTAAAGTGCTCGAAATTATCCATCTTTGAACACTACAAAATTTGGACAGATTTGAGCAAGAAGGAAGAATGAAGGGCAAAACAAACTTTTCACATTAGAGCTGGACCTAATTGGGCTGAAGAATGACAATGAGGAGCCCATTTAGAAGCTAATTGAAGGAGAGAACTAGCCCTGAAGAGATGGATTATGCAGCTACAAATGTTTTAGAAGAAATTCCTTTTTAAGAACGGGAAACTTCCTTTCTTGAAATCCCAGAACCGTTCTCACTAAAACAGACATAACTTTTTATAAAAAAAATCCAAATTGAGTGATTTCGGTGGCTATAGAAAGACTTAAGAGAGCCCTTCAACTTTGATGTTGACAACTCATCTCCAATAGTCCGTTATCAAGGAGTAAATTGCGCCACAATGCACTGATCGTGAAACTTGTCATTCCTGGAACGTTCCTCAATAATTTAGACATAAGTTTGGTGAGAGAGATCAAATTTGATTGATTCAATTTGCTGAGAAAAGATAAGATGAAGATCTTCAATTTTCTGTTCACAACTTTCTTAAATTAAGTCGTTTTGATAGCAAAAATTGGGCGTCAAGACAGAGGACAAAAACTGCCAGTTGGAGATTTCATTTTTCAAAGAAAATAAAGAAGGGGTTCTATGATTATAAAATGATGACAAGAGCAGGGAAGAAGAATGGGATATTCACCATTGAAGATTTTTCTTCAAAATGTGGAATGTGATCAGGGCTGGGAGATCGAGTTTTGAGCATTGAACTATTTTAAAGGAGAAGGAGAAGATGACATCTCTTTGTGGAGTTTTCTTTCTCTCGTCTT
>JAOXJP010217941.1:0-11756 GCA_025762735.1 Platanus orientalis
GGTGTCTAATCTCGTCTTTAGCTCAACAATTTAAGGACAAAACCTAGGTGATATTTGTTTGCCCCCTCTACCCTCCTTTTTATTGTTTACATATTTCTAACCTCTCTCCCAAAGTCATATAAGACAATTTATTGATAACTACAACATATTGAAAATTACATGAACCTGAGTTATGATTTTATAAATCATTGCACTTCAGAGGAGGAAAGGAAGAAGAAAGGAAAGGTTGAACATAAGGCCATGTGGCTAAAAATAATTCAAAGAACAAAAGAATTCACGAAGAAATTAAAGAACATAAACAGATATAGTATATATTAAAGTAAAGGCCGAATCTCCTATAGCTGGATACCCATTCCAAAGGCCTCCATTTTTTTGTTGTTAGATTTTTCCTTTCTTTTTCCTTCTCCACTTCTATTTATTCTCTTTCCATTTTTTCTTTACCAACTCTCTCAACCTTTTCTATTTTCTTCTAGAACATACTTTTCTATACAACCTCTCCCTCTCTTCTCTTTTCTTTCCTCACTGATTCCCTCTCTCTAAGGCTATCAATGGTTGGATACAAATTGGATATAGGCATATCCATATTTGTATTTGTTTATTTAATCAAATATCGGATCATATTCGAATATTTTACTGATTTTTACGAAAACAAGAAGGACCTAGGAATTAAAGACCGAAGACAATTGATAGATCAATGAGAAAATGGGGAACGGTCTACTGGGAGCTTCCTTTCATTCAAATTGGGAATGGGAGATGAGAAATGGGTTAAGGTTAAGGTTATAGCATTCATATGCTGTATTCTACATAACATGCCCTACAATATTATAATATAATATAAAAATTAATTTCAATAGATACGGAAATTTAGTAGAATAATCAAATCGGATATAAATGCATTTGAATTGAATATTAGCAAATTGAATACGAATCGAATACGGGTAATAATCAGATAGTTGACAGCCTTACCTCTCTCTACTACCTTATTTCCTCTTCCTAAAAGCAACTCTCCTTCCTCAGGACCTTCTTCTTGAAAGCAACTCTCGCTAAGTTAAAAGGCTGATTTTTAGATAATATATTGTGAGGGGTAATGATCATTGACTATGTCCCTACCTTTTCTTTATCGCCTCTTCCTCTCTTCTCTTTTCTTTCCTCACTGAGTCCCTCTCTCTAGCTTCTTCTTTGTTCTTCTTGAAAGTGACTCTCCTTCCTCAAGACTACCTTCTTCTTGAAAGAGACTCATGTTAGACAACAAGACTGATTTGTAGATAACAAGTTGTGAGGGGTAACATTCGTTGACATTATATCCCCACCTTTATCTAGGAAATTTATGACATTGCCTCCAAGTATTTCAAGATTAAGATGACATTTTGTTACTCTTGTTTAGGATAAACTATGAAATTATCTCAATGAGCTTTGTTTTAGTTGTTGTAGGTTACTACAATTTGTGTTTTTTTTAATTATTATTCTTGAAAAAATATGACCCATTAGCTATTAACAATCGTTATAGAGAGATCCATTCTTGGATGATCCTTGAACTTGGGTAGCTTTTTGTATTAGTGGTTGTTTTGTTGGGACTCGCCTGTAACTTGTAGTCTCTGGTTGGGTAGGCTTCCATGTTTTGAACTCTATGTATATAGTAAGATTTCAGAGAGGCATTACAGGAATTCTAAACAAAGGAACCCTTGGGTTTGATCAATTTAAGATTTGTTATAATGGATTTCTAGAACAATTCTTTAGTTTTCTTTCTTATCATTTGGTCCCTGGTGTATATTTTAAGAGAACATTTATGGATTAACTCATAGATGAACCAAGGACTATTTCATGGAGTGTAGTAGCAAAGTATTCATCAATCTAACATGCAAGATGTGTGGTCAGCCAAATGAACAATCTTGGTTCATAGAAATTAGTGGACCACATGGGGGTATATGTCATGTTGATGATTATTATGACCTTCAAATTTTTGGCCTTATAGTAGAAGACAATGCCCTACCTAAAGTATCCATTTCATCAAAGCCAATGTCTCCCTAAAAGCTCAAACCAAATGTTTACAATCAAGGGAGAAGCATTTATACAAGTATGAATAATGGGAATGAGAATTAGTAGTTAAACTCATCTATGTTGAGTACACACACCCATAGTGTAACACCCCGTACATATTCACATATTTTTCACACAAATGATGCACACGTGTCACATATATGTTTTGCATATGTTTCGCACACACTTAGAATGATTTAAATGCTTATGAAAGGACTCACAAACTTATGTCTGTACAAATCTAGAGAAAAAAATTAGTGAGTTTTTATATGATTGGAAAGATATCAAAGTCTAGATTCCAACGAAACAAACAGAAAGAGAATTAGGCATCACATGATAAAGTTACAAGCATTTGAGTACAAGAGAAAAAAAAATTCGGCCAAGCAAACCCCTAATTCAACTGGCCATGGTGGCCCGATCGGTCGGATTGCACGGGTCAATTTTTATAAACTCGATTTTTCAAGTGTATTGTTTTTGGGGACTTTTCTATTTGTTTTGAGACTCCTCTAAAGTCTATAAAAGCCAAAGATCTCGATCTAATTCAACACAAAAACACAAAGCATAAGTGAAAAAGAAAATCAAGAACAAGTTAAGGTTTGAAGAGATTTTTGGGGATTTTTAATAAAGAACTTGAAGCTTCGGTTTAGATCCCATTTCATATCAAAAGGTAAATAAAATAAATACATTATTTTTTATCATCCTTATGTTCTTAGAACACTATGATTTCCATTTTTGAAAGAAATTATGAAGATTTTGTATTGTTTTGATTCCATAAGTTCTTAGAATGATGAGAAATTTGTTTTTCAAATAACTTGAACTCTTTGCATATTTTTGTATCATATTTAAGTTCTTAAATTCATTTGTTTACAAATTTTGTAAAAAAATCATGTTTGTTTTCATTTGCTTAGGTTATTTTATCATGTTTTTTACAAGGAGAAAATTTTGTTTTTAAGGAAACTCATGTTCTATCTTTGTTTTTAATCCAAATAGGTTCTTAGATGATTTTAATCTTAGTTTTGTAGAAATATAAAGATGTTCTACTACATTTTGATTTATATAAAAGATTTGTATGCTTTTGAAAGGAGTTTTCAAAGGATTCTTAATAAACGTATTTTTAAATATTGTTTTAAAAAGTTTGATGCTCAAATCAGTAGAACTATATGCTTAGGTTAGGTTAGATTTTTTTTATTAATGTTTTGCCTCAAAGATATACATGAGTTAAATGATCTTAGTTTGTTTTAAAGATTTACATTGTTCTACTTTGATATTTGTCTAATTCAGTTAACATATGTATTTATTTTGAAAAGCATATGTCTTTTCGTATTTACTATGACATGAGACCCTTTTGGCATCAAAGAAGTAAATTTGATGAAGCCCTCCTCATTGGGTTTAAATAGATGCGATCAGATACCCTTTTTGTTGGGTCACATAATTGACGATATTTATATAATGCTTGCCACTAGGCTTGAGATAATGGTATCCTACCATTAGATTGTAGATGGGTTTATTTTACTATATTACCTGTTATCTAATTCACAGCACGTGTGGGAAATATCCAATATTTTATCTAGCTTGTAGTGCATGTGGGAGATTTTAGATATTTATTTTCGTTGGTCTCATATATGTATATATATTTCAATTATCTGTTGAGTTTAACTCAGCAATTAGTTATGTATTTTAAAACATGTTTTTGTTCAGTTATGCATTTTGATTTTTCTGATCTATTATTTACTCTTAGTTTTTAAAGCATTATTTTCAGTATATAAGTTATGGTAATTTGTTATCTTTGAAAACATGCTTAGTTTTTATTTTGTTTATGAAATTATTCATACTCACTAACCCAAGTATTTTAGTATGTATTAGTGTTCCTATTTATTTTTAAAGTTAATCACGCTTACAAAGTTGACATTGCTGTTTTTAGATGATGAGGATGACAAGTTAAACCATCATGTGGATTAGTAGAGGAGATGGAGATTTAGCTTTGATATTTGTTATTTATGAGATATGAGACATCATTATTTTGATTCAGTTATTTTATTTAGTATTTGTTTTAGAGACAAATTTTATTTAATCCAATTTAGTTTATTTCAGTTCTATTTGATGAGATGTCATAGATTGGTTAAAATTTTAGTTATATGGAAATGGTTTATTATTATTTGGATTATACCAGACTATGGTTTTAAATTTATGGATGATGGATTTTATTTATAGAAAATAGACTTTGTTTGAATAGAATGGAATGAATATGATTTATTTGTACAATTTCGTTTTGTATGTATGAAAGGTAAAATGTTAAAAATTTATAAGCAATTCAAATGATATCAATATGAACAGATTAATGTCATGTTTCAAAATTTGTAGTCTTATAGGTATGGGTTCTAGGGCACGACAGAGTTGGTATCAGAGCTTAAGGTTTAAGGTTTTGTAGACATCTATGAGTGACTTATAGATTTTAGACTTAGAGGAAGAACTAGAAAGTATAGGATGAACATTATAAGGAAGTCTAGATATAGATAGAACAAAGGAACATAGATGAGATATTAGAATGTGATTTAGAGATATGAAAGTTTAGGATTTATTATCTGATCTTGATAAGTCTACCATATTTGAGGATGATTTGATTATTTTTAAGAAATCTAACATTGAGTTTATTTGATTATTTTAGGAGAAATATGCTGCCTCATAGATTGATTTCTTCAGATGCTCAAGTTGAATAAGAGGACTTCATAGGGGCACTTAGATCTGTAAGAAAATTCACTAAGGTTATGAAGAGACACATGGTTGCACGAGACAAGCATGTGAAATAGGAGAACGACACATTAGAGCAATCCCATAAGATGGGGCCATCCGAATTATGAGGGACTCCGGACCCAATAGTTCCAGAAGCTTGACTTATGCAACTTGAAAAAATATTTGATGTAGTTAACTACAATAAAACGTAGAAGGCCTCCTTTGTAATCTTTATGTTAAAGGGGGAAGTTGAGCCTTAATGGAGAGTCACCCAAGATGCTTTGCCCATTCAGGTTGGAGAGCCATTTACTTGGGGTATGTTTGAACGTGCATTCGGAGACAACTACTTTACAAAGAGTATCAGGGGGGCTAAGGAAGCCGAATTTGTGGGCTTAATTCAGGGAAACTGCATGGTCTTGCAATACAATGCCAAATTTATAGAGTTAATGAGGTTTGCTCCCCATATTTCCAAGGATGAGAAGATGAATGCCAAAAAATTTTAGAAAATGCTACATCTTAGTATTAGGACAAAGATGGCATTTATGAGACCAAGGACTTTTGCAAAGGTCATGGACATTGCCATGATAGTAGAGCAGGAGTGCGATGAGGTTCAATAGATTTAGGACCAAAACCGAAAATGTCCTAGTCATGATGGGATTAGAAAGGGCAATGACAACACCAAGACCTTTAAGAAGAAGGTCATGGCTGAGAAGGAGAAGAGAACCCAATATCAACAATATAGGGTTGTTTGCCCTAAATGTGAGAAAATTCATGCAGGTATTTTCCACTGTGAGATTAGAGCTTGCTTCAAATGTAGAAAGGTGGGACATATGATTAAAGGCTACCCAGCCATGAAGAATGACCAGATGGCTAATTTACTAATGGGAAGACAAGGCCAAAGATACAGGGGTATGTCTATGCAGTTACTAAGAAGGATTTGGAGCCATCCAACATTGTGGTGACATGTACTATTTTTTATTTTCTCATAATTCTAGAGTACACATTGATCCTGGATCCACATACTCATTTATGTCTGCTAGTTTTATGAAATACTTTGATGCTACACCAGAACCATTAGATTTTAATCTAGTTATATCAACTCTACTTGGCAAGACTATAATTGTGGAGCTAGTATTCAAGTCACGTATTGTTATGATTAAGGAACATGAGATGTGTGCATATTTGGTTTTACTAGACCTATGAGACTTTGATGTGATTCTTGGCATGGATTGGTTAACCACTCATCATGCTAAGGTGGACTGTTATAGTAAGGAAGTGACCATTAGTATTCTCAATCAGTTTGAGGTTATATTCAAGGGAATAAGAAGTTTTACTAAGATTATTTATGCCCTTTGAGCTGAGAGACTATTGTAGAAAGGTGGGCTAAGCTACTTAGCTTACATCATAGATGATTAGAAAGATGGAGTGCAAATAAGAGACATATCTGTTGTCTCACCCCGAAATCCATACCAGTAAGATCATGAATTCCGGCAAGTGACTAACCCATTCAATTAAATCCTTTGCATATCCTATAAAAATTTTCACTTTTCTTTTTCATTCAAATACAGCAAAATTGCATATTTAAAACATAGCATTTCACATTCTCATAAGTCTGGCCTGTATAAAAATTTCATTATCCATAATCCTGAAAGACAATCCATAAACATAGTTTAACATTCCTAATAAAATAAATCAACAGTCTGATATTCCCATAAAACTAATTCAAATTCAAATAACAAATCTATAAACTAAAAGCCACTAACTTATTACATCCTTTGAACTAAAACTGAAATAAAAACTAAACTAAAAATAATTTCATGTCTCTAAACTGAAATAACTAGAATAATTGAAATAAATAAACTTCATCTGAATCTCTAGTCCATCTACTACTACTCTACGATCTCCACATTTATGGTGTCAAATTGGGGTAAGCTTAACAAACTTAATAAAAAAACAGTAAACTAAAGAAGTACTGGATCAAGACTTAGCACAAATCAAAAAATAATAGTTGCATGTTTTTAACAAAATACAAAACTATATAGTCTAAGCATATAAAAACATATACTGAACTAAAAACGATTAAAAACATATACATGTGAATGGTCTAAAAAAGAACTAAGTAAAGCAGATAAGAACAAATTCATATAATGGAACTGAACAAAATGGAACATATAAATTAAATGTTTAAGCCAATATAAATAACATTTACACCATTTAATCCCCGATGAAAATGGATAGACACGTCATTTAATCTTTGATGAGAATGACCAAATACATCATTTAATCCCTGATGAGAAGAGTCAAGCACACCATTAATCCCTGATGAGAAGAGTCTAACAGTTCACACCATAAACCAAGTGTGATGGGTATCAATGTATCATCAATTATCTCTCTTGATAACAAAGGGTGGCTTATAACAGAAAACGATATCCACTAGCAATACAAAACATATAACAAATAATAGCAAAAAGTAAATAGATTCATAGTAATTTTAAATCAGAGATACTTGATCCACCTAGGCATTGTACTATAGAACATCTTTACAAAGCTATAAAACTAATGAGAATGTAGATTTCTTGAAGTCTAAGAACTTTCTTTTACAAATCATTTTTTTAATAACTATTAAAGACATATAGTATTTAAATTTGAAAACAAACATGTAGAGATCTTACAAAACAAAGGAAAATTGTCTCTAATTAAGATCCTAAGAGATCAAAACCCAAAATTGAGATCACTTGTGTTCTTTGAAAACAGAAAATCCCTCTTTAAAACAATGATTTTAAAACTTAAATAGATTAAAACTTGAAGCAAAATAATTGATATACTTGTAAAACATAAATCAAAACAATTTAAGACCTAGAAAACTTTCAAAACAAAACATGATGTTTGTGTGTTCTTGTAAAACTATTTTTCCTTTATAAAATAAGTTTTTTACGAATTTAAATTGATTCAAATCTGGATTAAAACGATCAAAACCTTATGCAAAACGGAATCAATAGAGTGTAAAAAACCTAAAGAATGAAAACAAAATAATAGTTTAATTGTGTTTTTACCTCTTTTTGTGCAAAATCATTCATAATCTTTTATTCTTCATAAAATCCCCAAAACTCTTACAAAAGCTAATTTTTCCTCTTCCTCTTACTCTTGGTATCTTCTCAAGGGTTTCTATGACCAATTAAGTCGAATTGGTCTAGACCCAAGGGGAATCTCATACCAAATAAACCCCCACAAAGTCAAAGAGTCACAAAATTATGACTTTCTTGTTTGATGCAAAACAGGGCGATCGATCGGGGTGTCCCGATTGATCAAGCATACCCCTGATTGATCGAACCTCCCTAGCCAATCAATCAAGGGTTCTCCCGATCGATCGAGTCAAAGCCTAGTATTTTTTTAGAAAAAAAAAATCTTTTTGACCCTTACTCACTAAAACTCTTATAATTTTTTCATTTGGGGTCCATTTCGCTCGCCATTTATGTTGTTGGACTCTAAACTTCCATGCCTATCTAATGACATAAAGTTTGCTTGTAGATTTTTCTTATATTTTTACTAGTGTGTCTCTAAATTTGTACCAATTTATAGATCAATACATGTACATTTAAATTATTCTAAGTGTATGCAAAACATATATATCATGTGTGTTCATTACAAATATGACACGTGTGCATAAATATGTGCGACATGTGCAGGGTGTTACATCTGTTGTTAAAGATTTCAATGATGTGTTTCTTGAGGATCTTCCAGGTCTACCACCAAATAGAGAGATTGGATTTGTCATTGAATTAATGGAAGGCACTAAGCCTATTTTATGGCACCATATCATATGGCACCAGCTGAGTTGAAGGAACTTAAGGTGTAATTGCAAGATTTGATAAATAGAGGTTTTTTTCACTCTAATGTTTCATAATGGGGTGCACCTGTCTTATTTATGAAGAAGGTTGGAACTATGAGGCTTTGCATTGACTATAGGCAGTTGAAAAAAGGTAATAGTGAAGAACAAATATCCATTACCCAAGATTGGTGATATTTTTTTTTTATCAATTATAGGGTGCTAAGGTCTTTTCTAATATTGATCTTAGATTCAGATACCATCAGCTTCAGATTAACGGTGATGATATACATAAGACTACTTTTTGTACCAAGTATAGACACTATGAATTCTTAGTCATGTCTTTTATATTGATCGATGCACCTGTAACATTTATGGACTTGATGAATAGAGTGTTTAGACCGTATCTAAACTAGTTTATTATTATGTTTATTGATGATATTCTAGTTTATTTTGAGAGTTCTAAGGAATATAAATAACACTTGAGGCTTGCATTGCAGACTTTAAGAGACCACAAGTTATATGTTAAGTTCAACAAGCGTGAATTTTGGTTAAATAAAGTGGTTTTCTTAGGACATGTAATCTCAAAAGATGGGATTTATGTAGATCCGAAGAAAATAGAGGTTGTGGTAAATTAGCCTAAACCTAATGTGTTTGAGATTTGTAGCTTTTTTGGGATTGGCTTGCTACTACAAGAGATTTGTTAAGGGATTTTTAGTATAGCAGGACCTTTGACAAAGCTAACATTGAAGAATGCCAAGTTTGATAGGAATGAGGCATGTGAGCATAGCTTTCAAGAATTGAATGATCGTTTGGTTTCAACCCCAGTCCTTACATTACCGTCCAGCATTGGAAGAAAATATATGATCTACAGTGATGCATCCAGCAAAAGTTTGGATTGTGTACTGATGCAAGATGGAAAAGTTATTGTTGATGCATCTAGACAGCTTAAGCCTTATTAGTAAAATTATCCAATGCACGATTTGGAGTTAGTCGTGATTATTTTTGCACTAAAGATTTGAAGGCATTACTTGTATAAAGAACCTATGAGATTTATCACAAAATCTTAAAGTATCTATTTTCATAGAAGAATCTGAATCTAAAGCAAAGAAGATGGTTTAAATTAATTAAGAATTATATTTATGTTATTCTTTATCATTCTGGAAAAGCTAATGTGATAGTTAATGCATTGAGTCGGAAATCTTCTAACAATTTAGCATGTATGGTAATAGACCTTACAGTACAGTGGGTTTTGAATGATAAGATCAAGTCAACTCAAAGTTCAGATCCCCAAATTCAAAAAATCATGGAAGATGTCAAGAATAGACAAAGAATAGATTTTGCAGTTTTGCAAGATGATTCTTTATGGTATGGTAAAAGGTTGTGTGTGTAACACTCCATACCTAAGTTTTGTAAGTCTGGAAACCTGAACCCAAGACCCATTTTCCCATTTATGAGAACCATGGTATGCATGAGCTTGAGGACTAGCCTTAGGGCTTATAGAACCCAAAATAAGGGTTAAATACCAAAGAGAAGACCTAGGGAAAAACCCTCAGATTTATACTAGATAGGGGAAGCCCAAGGGATCGCTCCACCATGCGAGCGCTCGTGGTGGTGCTTCCCGAGTACTCGCATCCACAACCCTAGAAATTTCAAAAACTAGAATTTCAGTTTTCAAGCAAAGGAAAGCACTCGTGTGAGCAGCTCCAAGTGCTCGTAAGGGCATGCGAGCTCTCGTAGGGGAGACCCTAAGCATTGACTATTGGGAAAAATCCACCTCAGGATTTGGGCCAGCACGTGATTTTGTCTTAATTTGAGGGAGACTCACATGAGTCGACCATAAACCCTATTTTTACCCCTTTGGACTTAGAATGTCATGAGAGAGGGATTTTGGAAAGGAAAAAGAGAGAGACCTTGGGAAAAACTTGAGACAAGAGAGAAGATCATCTTCTCCAAGGCTTAATAAGATCTAGCTTATATCAAGGTTCATTTGCAGTTTTCTACTTTAGTTTATAGTTTCTAACCATGAATTTCCTTGTTTTCTCATAGAAGAAGGAGAAAACCATAAAGGCAAAGGAGTCTTAAGAGAGGATTCTTTGGAGCATTGAAGATTTGAAAGATTGGTGAGTAGATAAGCAATTTATGCACACTTTCCTTTCCTAGGATCTTAAGTTTGTTGGAAATGAGCTTTGATTTGGTGGGTTTACGTTTATTCTTTATGAGCATAATTATTTCTTTATGTATGATCTTGGTTTCATGGATTATGTGAGTGGATATATTGTTTATGCTCACATTTTTCATTCTCAGGATCTTAGATGTGTGGTTTCTAAGCTTTGTTTTGGTGGATTCATCTCTATTTTCTTTTGAAGATGTTGATTATTTGGTGATGGATCTTAGTTTCTTGATGTGATCATGTTAGTAATTTTCTTATTGTTCTTTATGATTTTTTGAGTTATGGATTCATGTTCTTGATGATGGAGTTTATAGAATGGTTTGGTTGGTCTCTAATCTATTTAAAGAGGGTTTTGGAGCTTGATTCATGTGAGTTATAGAGTTTGAAAGGTTTCTTGTGGTGAAGATTAGATTTTTCCATTGTTTTTCTCTTTAGTTATTTATTCCTTGCTCTTTACATGTTTGATAAAATGTCTTTTAATGTTTCTGTTACTATTTTCATGTTTCTTGGATACCTTTGGATTCCTTACATAAGCTTATTATCTTCTTTGTTGAATTCCTTCAATTAATAATAGCTTATAGCAATTTGTGAAATTCTAATGATTCCCTTGTTAGGATCTTAGAATTTATGTGTAATGTAATAGGCTTTGCATCCATTAGAAATGTTTGGTGGCATGAGTATGATTCATCTTGCACTTATGGAGCTTTTTACTTAGGTTTTCTATATGGTTTATGAGGCATCAAGTCACTTGATTTTATCACCATTGGCATGTCGGTTTTGGCTCTTTCATGAGATAAAGCATGTGGATGTTTCCCATTTATGACATACTTATGTAGTAGTATTTTACTTTGCATGAGCATGGACTTAGCATTTAGATTTGGACTCGAATTTTCTAAGATACCTTGTCGTTGGGTCACATAATTGGTGAATGGGTTATATAATTACCTAGTAAACCTCAGTACCTTGCCGTCGGGTCACATAATTAGTGAA
>JAOXJP010217952.1:0-11756 GCA_025762735.1 Platanus orientalis
GTGCACGAGGCTCATGCTAATGCGGGGTCTAGGGAGGGCAAGAGGTACACAGCCTTACCCCCATTTCTGGAGAGGCTGTTTCCGTGACTCAAACCCGCACCACCAGGGATGCTCTAATGTCAAATGAAAAAGAAATGAAAATTTTAAAAATGGTTAAACTCAGAAATTCATTAGCTAAACAATCATTATCATCATCATCATCATCATCATCTAAAAGTGGAAAAACACTTGGAACAACATTCAAGAAGAATGATGCTGTTAAAAAGAATATTCCGTAGAAACCCAATACCCTTTCTCTTCCTGCTGCTTTTTATTCTCTCTCAGAATATAGGTGCCATCTGCTTTCGCAACACAATCTGATTTTGCTTTTGCATATGGTATCTGCTGCACCAATTAAATCATGCACAATCAAAGTCAGTTGAAACTTAAAAATTCTAATTCAGGCATGGACTCTCCCAATACAATGTGACAGCAGCATATTAATGCAAAGGAGGGGGGGATAATTAGATCTGGAAATATTTATAAGCTACTAGATATATCTAGTTATCCATATTATGTAAAGAGTTTCAAAAAAGTTTGATCCTCTTACCCGACCTGGACCCTGAACATGTCATACCCATTATTCATATTTATCAACACATGCATGAACAATAGAAATAAATGAATAAGTTTGAAAAAAAAATACAAGATTGAAATGTAGTATAAATACCTAGTATGACAACAAAACATCATTTAATACATGTTAAACATTGAAAGGTTCCAAAGCATATGCTATAATTTGTAAACCAATGCTTGACTAAGGATAATTTAAAAAAAGAAAGAAAGAACTTCCCAAGATAACAGAAACATAAAAGACACATCCATAATTCGCAACCGGTGAGTTATGGTTAGCATGATCAATTTACAAAGAGGGTACTTTCATGGTTTAAATAAAACAATATATATCTGAAGCTTCGATAAAACTAAGGTCCTTGTAGGTTGGAATGTAAATATGGTCTACAAACAGCATATAGAGAACAGAGGAGGAAAATTAGAATAAAATGTGTCCCAAGGGAAATCTACTAACCGATTAATGGACAGGATCAGATGCCCATCACAATCTATGATAAAGATACAGATCAAATAGTTCCAATCATCTGATATTGTCAATTTCGGGTATACAAGATACATGTGGAAGACATTTAAGCTTTTAGTTCCATCATCCTGCACATGAATCATATATTTCCATGTTTGATGTTTAAACATAGAATCATAGATTGGGCTTGGTAGTCAACATTTACAATCCACTCACAGGGACCATGAATTTCAATTTAGCAAAATATTTCCAAAACAAAGTATATCAAAGCAATCTTCTAACCCAGACTGGAGGTGAAGTCAGTAAATGTGGCTGGTCCAACTCGGTCAGAATGGTGGTTAAACCAGGCTAAACCAATGACATCAATTGACCTTGACAATGTATAAAAATAATTCCATTCAGCAGTTTACTGGTTGGTCCAGTGGTATGATCTATTTTTTTGCATACCAGATCAAAGAGTAACCCATATAATTAGCCAATCCAGTCCGGTCCATGATTTAAAAAGATTTTTTTTTATGGTAAACAAAAATTTTAAACTTTTAAAAGAGTAAAAAACAAAAAATACAAACAAACAAACTCATAATTCATTATATTACATTAATGCAGGATTAGAACCTTGAAATTTGATATTAACCTATGAGACAATAACAGAGTGCAAGAACGATTTGCTTAACAGGACATTTAATTCAAATGTTTGATATCACTAAGCCCATTAACTGCCTCTCTTAGTAAGTAAAGATCACCCTTCATGATTAAGCAATACCAAAAAAATGCACAAAAGAGAGAAGGAAAGAAGGTTGGCTGCAAATCCAGAATCTTAGTTTAAATTAAAGTGACTGACCATAGGTTTATTATAAAATGGAAAGCTTTGCATTTGGCGCACTTCACTACTAGCAGCTGTGACTTCACTCTATACAACCCACGCTTGACCTTGAAGCTTGTCTGTTTTCAAGGCAACGATATCCAAAATCCTTCCATACTGTGAGAATAAAGCATAAAGAGATTTCTTCAACTCTGTCAAAGAAGACATGATGTGAGTTATGCATCAGGCACGTAATTTATATAATTGAATCACAATAACAAATGTACATTAAACATATATATGTTGACTTCTTAAAACCAGTTAAAAGAAGTAAAAGAAAATGACCACATCACTATGTACAACTGGAATTCGAAGTTCAAACAAAAGTAAAAGACTGGTGTGGGGCAAAAAACAGCTTATGCTTAGATTTGACGGGAATCCTAAACAACCTTTAAAGACATCTAAGGAGAACAAAGGCTAATCAATGTATCTTGATATGGCATGATGATGGATCTTGAGATCTCATTTGAGATTAGTAATGTTTTTATGTTTTTTTATTGTTTACATGGGTTTTTGTGCAATCAGGGGTATTTTATCATTTTTACTTGTTCGATGTGGGGTTTAATCATTAGGTTTGGTTCTTTGAGTTTTCTTTAGTTTTTTAAAAGCTCTATAGGTTTTGGTCAAGTTGGTAGGGAGGTATAGAAATTTTTGCACACTTTTCCATGTGGAGGTCATGGATCAAAATATCAAGATTGGGACCAGCCTCCTTGAAAGGATCGCCTGATCCAATGTAGATCGGTTGGTCAGGATCGCCCATTCCAAAAAAAAAAAATTTTAAATGTAAAAAAAAAAAAAAATTCTAATCATACGCTAAGACTTCCTACATTAATTTAAAAGCAAAAACATGTTTTTGAGCATGTTATATATATAATGCAATCACATTTGAGACTAGGGGTGGCAATTCATGTTGGCGGGTCAAGTTCATGTCGTATCGAGCTAAGGGTAAATGACTATATGGGTCAACCTGCTTTGACCAGAAGCACGATTACAGTAAACCCTAACCTGCTAATTTCGTGTTGGGTCCGCAGATCTTGTGACCTAGGGGTGGCAATTCGTCTTGGCGGGTCGTGTTCGTGTCATGTCGTGCCGAGTTAAGGGTGTACAATTATATGGATCAACCCGAACACAACTCATTTATTAATTGTGTCAAAGCGGGTCGACCCCCCTTGACCCGAAACACGATTACAAGAAACCCTAACCCACTAATTTCGTGTCGGGCTTGTGGGTCGTGTCAAACATTGCCACCCCTATTTAAGACAAAAACATTTTACATATTCTAGACCACATAAATATGATTTAAAAAATTATAGAAATAAGCAGATTAGTGACCTGAAAGTTGAAGTGACAATATATATATATATATATATATATATATATATATATATATTGAGAGAAATTGATCCAGGGAGGCAAGAACACGAGAAAAATGAACCCACTGATATAGGATGTATAGGGCAAGTCTGCAGATTGTAAAGGTTAACACAAGGATAAAATTCTACCAAGTTCAGCCCAGGAGTATTTCTATAATTTTTTACTGAATTGTTAAAATGACCAAAACGCCCGACATGTATCAGAAAATTCTTAAATTTTACAGGGTTATTCTGAAAGTATACTGATGAGGACATCAGGTCTAGACGCGAGTTCCAGGTTTACCAGAGGCGACGCAAGAAGATTGTAGTGTGGGTATTTTAGTCGTAATAAGAGTTTTAGGGGTTTTGTTTTTATTTTTCTTAGTAGAGGGTTATATTTGTGAGAGAGTTGCTATTTTGTAAGCAACCTAGCCGTGGGACTCTCTATAAAGAGCCCACGACTAGGTCATTGATAACCATCGAATTTGAATAAAAATTTTGGCTCTCTTTTGTCGCTAATGGCTTCTTCTCCCTTCTGTTGCTGCAGGTTGAAGTTCCTCAAAACCCTGGAATGGGTCTAGGACACCACCTAGTTTAACGCTAGTGGTGGAGACCACTCCCTTCCTGGGTTAAAGGATCTTCTTCCCCTTCTCATATATTTCTTCCATTTTGTTAATTTCTATACAGAACTTTGAGGACAAAAAGTGATTTCTACATACAAGCATGGTTCGAAAAATCAGCCGATCCAGCCTTGGATCAACCAGATTAGATCAGGATCGGCCGATCCAAGATAGTTTTTTATTTTTTTTCTCTTGAACTTTGGATCAGCCAAAAGGATTGGCCAATCCAGACAAGGATCAGATTGGGATTGGCCATGTCTGATCCCGATATTCTCATCTATGCATACAAGGATCAACATCATCTCTTGGTGTTGGAGTTTCTGATTAAAGTAGCCCTTATAATAGCCTCATAAGGGCTGGACGATCATACTCAAGCAACCTTAGCAACATTGGAATCAGTTTGGAGCAAAATATCGAAACAACTAGCAGTCCCAGGTGTGATACTTGAGTTTTGAGCAAAATCAGGAGATCGAACACAGCCCCTAACAGTCAGCACTTACATCAGTTTTTAAGTGTCTATAGCCATCTACTATAACATACGAACGATCCTACATCAACCAAAATTCTATCTCCGAAAGTGGTTTGAAGAGGGCCCCACACTGTTTCAACTGCAAGAGGCATTAAAACAGGCTGCGCGAGTCATCGAGGGAGATTGGATCTCTTCCCCTATTAAGTAGGAGTTTGACCAAGAGATTTTTACAGGGTTATGTTAACCTTTGGGCGACCCTAAGGCTGCCTACACACATCCGAAAACCCCTTCAGGTGAAGAGAAACTTGCCTCTGTACTTTATGCTGGCGGCAACATCAGAATCTGATCTTACCCCTCTTCTTTCATCAATACTTTGATGTTTGACCATGGTTGTGGTGAGTTCTATTGTTTAAACATATGAAGACAACTTAGAGAGCTTCTATGATCAAGAAGAACCCTAAGTTCATTGTTCCAAGTGCCTGCTCGAATCCCTACATGTGAGGGTACTAACTGGTTAGTTTTCCTTTTGTTCATGGCTGGAGAATTTTGTGTTGAACCTATACATTCAATTTAAGCTTACTGAATGTGTCTTGTCCCCTATTTTACTTGACCACCTGCTGTCTCCTCCTCCATTATTAATTCCCTCCTAATCCTCTTAGTTTAAACACTAAATTTCATTGACCCTACTGTAGACTTTATAGACAGCAGCTTGTTCATCATATTTCCTAAATTAGTTGGTAAATTTCAATGATTTTGTGAACTCTAATTCCTTATCATGCATAATGAACTTAACCTAAAGAATCACCTGGATTAACATGTGGATGTGCAAATAGGAATCTTGCTTATTTTCTTTATTACTTTATCACTTTTATCCCTATCTCCTGAGCACACACACACTAACCAACATGCTTGCTGCATCATATACAAGTGAGCTTCGTTCAAAATTTCATGAATTTAGGAGTAGATTTGTTAGGTTAAATCATCAAAATAACAATCCAAGTATACTTTATTTGAAGAAAGCCTAGACCAAAATTAGAAAATCTCTAATTAACCTTGGGAATCAAGGGGGTTTTGGTAGCGTGTGTGTTGACAGTAAATTAACCAACTCTCCCAAAACCTTGAGGTGTTAGGAGATACGTAAATTAATATACTTCAACACACACACACCCCCCTCAGAAGGAACATTGTTCTCTCCTGGGAACACACTTGGGGACCTAGGCATGGGTCCACACAATGCATACACACGAGTACAACACTACATCCGGGAAAATACTTCCACCGGGATTCGCACTCATGACCAAACCTGCTCTGATACCATGTTGATAGTAAATTAACCAACTCTCCCAAACTTTAAGGTGTTAGGAGATGCACAAATTAATATACTTCAATAGTGTGGTTAGGAGAACAAAACCCCTAATGTTATTGAAGAAAAAAGGGGTCTAATGAAGAGGTGATTTTTTATTTGCGCAACTAAAAATTTCAAAAGAATATTAATGGAGAATTCAATGTGTGTGTGTGTGTGTGTGTGTGTGTGTGTGTATCAGAATTGATATCTAAAACTTTCCTAGACTGGAGTAAAGGATTAGAAGAATGAATACCCGGATTGGAAGTACCGCTAGAGTTGCTTTAGACGTGAGAAAACCTTGCTACCAGTGGCTATTTAAGATAGCTTTCTAGAATCAGTGATGAACCTTAGGGAGGAGACTGAAGATAAAATAGGAAGAAGCAGAAAAATAAGGAAGTGAAGAGAAGAGATTGTGCTAGAGAAGATGGGGAAAAGAAGGAATTCTCGACAAGAGAGAGAGAGATAGAGAGATAGACCCACTCATGGGATTAAAAACCAAATTTTATTTTCAAAACTTTCTTCAATGTCCTTCACTACATGTTGAGAGCCTCTTAAATAGGCTTACATATTCAAAATTTTGACTATTCCCAAAATAGAAACTTATAAATCCTAAGCAACTTACCAACTTATATCTTTCCTAAAACACAAGGACTTCTAAAATCAATGTGTCCAAAAAACTAATGCTACTAAAACCCCTTAAAAATGTGGTTGTTGACCAGCTTGGATGGGCCCCACTTTATTTTGACTTTAAAGCCAAGTAAAGACAAAAAAGAGCAACCTGTTGATTAGACCAACAACCCCTATATTACCCTGTTTTTTCAACCTTATTACAAAAGTACAACCTTATACCAAAAACCCAAAAAGAACTATGGCTGAAAGGCGTTATTACAAAGCATATCTCCACTCAGATAAAACCCAAAAAACCCCTAGAACTCTAGGCCAACCAGCTCTCTTCCAAGCCCAAGTTTTGGACTTGGGCTTACGCTTCCAAACTGGGGATTTGGTCTCCAACCAAATGAGTGTTATCGCATCAATTCCCCTCTCTAAGAAAAACGAGTTGAGTTTGTGGGTGGTCCAAGAATTTCCTCTCCAATATAGGGCACATGCTTGAAAAGGAAAGATCCCGCAATCTTCTTGAGCTTCAAAGTAGGTGAATCTTTGCTAAGAACCATTTTCATCTCCTTATTGTGGTGATTGAAAGTGTACGTATTGTTGTATCCACAATGCTGCAATTTCTTGTCATAAAGCCATGGTCTTCCTAATAGGATATGACAAACTTTGAGTGGAAGGATGTTGCATTGCACTTGATCCACAAACCCTCCAATAGAATAAGTTTGGAGACATCTTTCATGAACTTTTAAGCTTAAGTTGTGGCCCATGCCACCTTATATGGATGTGGATGTGGTTCAACTTCCAGTCCCAATTTCTTTACAGCGTCCTCCAACGCTACATTAGTGCAGCTACCTGCATCAATAACCATGGAACATACTTGGCCATTGTAACAAACCTATGTCTGAAATATACTGCTCCTATGCTAATCTTCTTCCTTTTCAGCATGAGTGGATAGAAGAGGACGTAACACGTAGATGGGTTTTTCTTCATCGGGATCACTATCTTCATCTACATCAATATTTTCAACATCAAAAATCATGGACTAAGTCGGTATGTAGACTTCTTCCTCAAGATCCTTTTTATTGAAAAGACCCACTACACGATTTGCGCATTGGACTTTCACATGACCATAACCCTTACAAATGAAGCATTGATCTTTGCGGTTCCTGAATGTTGAATTTTCCATGTTCCTAGACTTAGGAGGCGAAAAGGGGTGAACATGCTTGATTGATGATGAAGATGTGCCACTAGCTTGGGGCTTGGTAGGAGCCTTGCTATAGGAATACCCACTATGAACCATTATGCTTTTGGAAGCATTTTCTATGATGGGCCTTTTGGAGAGGATTCTCATATTTTTATCTACCTAATAAGCAATTTGGAAAGCATCATCTAAAGAAGGATAATGACTAAAAAATAAGCCCATGGAAATCTAACGATGCAACCTATGCATGTACAAGGCCACAAATATCTTATCATTCCAATTGAAGCCTGCACGGGTAGCCAAGTGCTAGAATTGATTTGTATGTTCTTCCATAGTCAAGTTTCCTTGCTTCAATTGAGTTAGTTGAATATGTGCCCTTTGTTGATAGTCCTTAGGCTTAAACCTCTTGTTTATGGTGGCTCTCATTTCATCCCATGTAGACATGGCTCCATACCTTATCATGGAATAACTGGCTTTATGTTATGCCCATTGCCCACCACATGTGGGCTATCCCCTTCAATTTAGCTTTAGCGAACTGAAGTCTGCGAGTTTCAGGCACATCATACCAATTAAAGAAAGCCTCTCTATGTTGTGGATCAATCTAAATATAAATCAGGATTTCTATAACCATAAAAATCCTGTACATCTACCAACTGCTTGATAGACTCCTCTATTGACTTTATGCTATCTTCCATCTTATTCACTTTGGAATTTGTGCTCTCAAGATCTCGGGGATGATGCTTAATTTCAGAGGACAAATCATTATTGCTGACCTCCATAGTGCCAAATCAGTCAAATATGATTCCCGGGATTTCAGCTAGATAGAACCAGCTGGGAAAATCTGGCTCTAATACCAATTTAACGTAGGATGTGTAGGGAAAGTACGCAGGTTGTAAAGGTTAGCACGATAATATTCTGCCAATTTTGGCTCAGGGCTATTTTTGTAATTTCAGACTGGATTGGCAAAATTACCAAAATGCCCCTGACAAGCATCAGAAAATTCTCAAATTTTACAAGGGTATTCTGGCATATATAAGTGAGCTCTGTTCAAAATTTCATGAATTTAGGTGTTGATTTGATAGGTCAAATCACTAAAAAAACAGTCCAGGTAAACTTTAATTGCAGAAAAACTAAACCAGAATTGGAAAATCTCTAATTGAACTTCGGAATCAAGGTTGTTTTGATGGGAGTTTGAGGGCTTTGATAGCAGGTGGTTAGGAGAACAAAACCCCTAATGTTATTGAAAAAAAAGGGGTCTAATGAAGGGGCAATTTCTGATTTGTGTAACTAAAAATTTTAAAAGAATATTAATGGAAAATTTAATGTATATATATCAGAATTTATATCTAAATTTTTTCTGGACTGGAGTAAAGGAGTAGAAGAATGAATACCTGGATTGGAAGTGCCACTAGAGTTGCTTTAGATGTGAGAAAGCTCTGATACCAGAGGTTGTTTAAGATAGCTCTCTAGAATCAGTGATGGACCTTAGGAATAAATCAGTCCATTATAATCATGTACTAGTTAGGAAGAGAGAAAGAAAGAAGGAATGAAGAAGGATTAGAGAGAAGGGACAAGAGGAGACTGAAGATAGAATAGGTAGAAGAAGAAAAATAGGGACGGGAAGAGAAGAGATCATGCTAGAAAAGAAAGAGACAAGGAGTTCTTGACAAGAGAGAGAGAGAGAGAGAGAGAGAGAGAGAGAGAGAGAGACTAAAAAACCAAATTTTATTTCAAAACTTTCTTCAATGTCCTTCAATACTAGTCAACAGCCTCTTAAATAGGCTTACAAAATTCAAAATTTAAACTATTCCCAAAATAGAAACTTATAAATCCTAAGCAACTACCAACTTATATCTTTCCTAAAACACAGACTTCTAAAATCATTGTTTCCTAAAAACTAAAGCTACTAAAACCCCTTAAACATGTGGCTGTTGACCAGCTTGTATGGGCCCCACTTTACTTTGACTTTCAAGCCAAGTAAAACCAAAAAAAGCAAGCTGTTGACCAATGACCAGACCAATACCCCCCATATTGCCCTGGGTTTTCAACCTTATGACGGAAATATACCCATGTACCAAAAACCCAAAAAGAACTAGGCAAATAATTTGCTCCTTTTAGTTTGGGTGTTGGTTTTGTCCAGCTGAAGGCTGGCGAAGACACATAATCACCAAGGATGGGTAAAGTAGACATTGAAAAAGTATTTTTTTAAACCCAAAAATACCCCCATCATCTTCCTTCGAATCTCTCCTCCTGTCCTCCCGTTCCTCTTCCCTCTTGATTGATCGAGATCAGCGATGGTCGTTCCAAGAATGTTAACGACTCCAGCTCTGTCTGTCTCCAATGTGAACATAGAGAAGTACAGGTGAAAACATTTGCTTAGCTGATCGTAGGCTCCGGCTTTTTTAAGGCATTGGAGTCTAAGATGGATAAGGGATTGAATGAGACGTTTAAAACCCTAGCGCTATCAATTTCAACGATCTAGTTGAAGATTCAGGCCTGCTAATCCCACAAAATAACAAGTAACAACATTTGGAGCAGATTCTACCAAAAGAAAGACCCAAAAAAAAAAAACATTCGGAGCAGATTGGCTTGAGATGAAGTAAAACTTAAGATCTCTATATATGGTTGTGATTGAAGGCATGGAGTGGGGATGACCTTGGGAATGATTGAAGGCATGGAGTGGAGGGGATTGGGGATGAAGACGGCAAAAAGATGCCTTCACTGCTTGAATTTGGTGTTAAGAGACGAATTTTGCTCTACCAAACCATATTTGGTATCCCCTTAATTTAATCTATACTGCAACGAAAGTGTAAAAGCTGAAGGACATCATCGTTGAGAAGCATGGCCATCTATCTCTCTCTGTCTTTGAAAATCAAAGAAACTAGGAAAGGAATCTTGGAGGGGGAATAACAGGATCTGAAGAACATACTAGATTTTTTTTTTTTTTTCTTGTGGAAGTGCCATCAGTAGATCAAGGTCGCTTGAAAGCAATACAGACCTCCTCCTCTCTATCTCTGGTGACTCACTAAAGCCTCCAAGCATTTGTTGTTGCTTCCACAACAACACCCAAGATCGACGATGAAAGAAAAAGAAAATGGAGAGAAGTAAACGAAGAGAGGATCACCCATTAACATTCTGGTGTGACCCATCATCTCGCCGGCATCCTGCGACATCAAAGAGAAAGAAAAGAAAATTGAGAGAAGGTAGAAGATAGAAGGGCATTTTGGAGTTCTAAAATTTTTATTTTTAATACTCATTTTATTTACTTTTTGTGTTACATGTCTTCTACAAATCAAGGCCGGATAAAACCGACAATCAAATTAAAAGGGGCAAATTATTTGCCAAAGAACTATGACCTAAAGGCCTTATTACAAAACATATATCCACTCAAATAAAACCCAAAAAAAAAACCCTAGAACTCTAGAGCTGACCAACTCTGTTCCAAGCCCAGGTTTTGGACTTGGGCTTGGGCTTCCAAAGTGGGGACTTGATCACCAACCAAGTGAGTGCTACCACATCACGCACATTTGGCCGATCCCTTATGTGGGGATCATCGATACAGGATTGGATCAGCTGATCCAACTCGGTCTCGATAAGGATCAATCGATCCTTTGAAAGAGTTGATCGATCCAATGTGAAGGCTGATCCTAGCAAGGATTCCGGATCAGCTCAGGCCGATCTCGATCCGATCCAGCTGATCCTTGCCAGAATCGACCGATCTTTATAACCATGGCAGAGGCAGTATTATTATTTTGGCCAATAGGGTTGGACGCCTCACCTATTACAAATAGTTCTTATAACTCTAGTTTTGTGAGAGGAATGAATTAATATTGATTGTTGGCTGCCATTGTTGTTTCATTTAGTGATTCCCAAACCTTAGGAGTGATTCCTATAAATACTAAAGTGATTCTAGGTGTTTTTCTTCTCTCTTCTTTATCTCTTTTACATTTGTTTTTACTGCTCTATTGGTGCAACAACTAAATGGTGCTCGTTGTTTGATGATTAAAGATTGATCAAAATGATATTTGGATTGATTTACAGTTTTCTATTTAGTATTGATTAGAATCCAGTTTCTCAAAAAAAAAAAAATTTGATGAACGAAAAAATTTATTAGGAAGAGGGATGAGCCATCCCAAAGAAATATACAAGAGAAAGGGGAGGAGAACCCGCCACAAATGATGCCCCCACCCTGCCCTACAATGGATTACAACCAATTACCC
>JAOXJP010217963.1:0-11755 GCA_025762735.1 Platanus orientalis
AGACTTTGTACCATTCGTAGAAGTTGTGGTACGCATCTCACATGTGCGTAACTTTCTACCGTATTTAAGACTTATGCGCCACTAACTCTAAGAAACACCGCTTTGGGACATCTAAATGAGTTTTGAACTACAAGCCAGCACGTCCATCACTTTCTAACAAATTTGGAAGTTATGTAAAATAAGCCCCCATGTGCATAATGTCTATAAAATCGTGCGATTTTTATATGTTGTGCACTATAAGCCCGCACTTCAACCAATTTTTATCATATTTCAGAATGGTTCACCACAAGGCCACACATGCCATAGTTTGAACCATTTTTAGGACATGTGGACTAAAACAACACACATGCTTAAGTTCGAACCAATTGTAGGGGTTGCGCACTGTAAGCTTCCACATGCACAACTTCTTAGCAATTGTATAAGTTGTGCATCCCAACCCACATGTACGGAATTTTGTGACTTATTTGAGACCTTTTGCACCAGAAGCCCAAATGTGCTGTAGTTTTGTTATTTGAACAAGTTTTCCACTAGTACCCCACACAAGCGTAACTTTGAACATAATTTGACGGATATCCACACCAAACCCAAACTTGTATAACTTGGTGCAATTTTTATAAGTTGTGCACCACATGCCCACTCTTGCATTACTTTTGTACAATAATTAGGAATTGTGTAGTGCATTTCCACACATGCCTTACTTTGAATAATTTTGGGGAGTTGTGCACAAAAAGTGCACACGTGCGTAACTTTCCCCAGTAGTTGTTGTTATGCACGACAATCCCCCACATGCATAACTTTGTACCATTCGTAAAATTTAAGCTACCGATCTCACATGCGCATAACTTTATACCGTATTTAAGACTTATGTGCCACTAGCTCTAAGAAACACCGCTTTGGGACATCTGAATGAGTTTTGAACTACAAGCCTGCACAACCATCACATCTTACCAAATTTGGAAGTTGTGTACAATAAGCCCCCATGTCCATAATGTGTATGAAATCATGCGATTTTTACAAGCCGTGCACCTAAAGCCCACACTTGCACAACTTTGTATCATATTTAGTAATGGTCGACCACAAGCCCACAGATGCGCTAGTTTCAACCATTTTTAGGACATGTGGACTGAAACAACACACATCATTAAGTTCGGACCAATTATAGGGGTTGTGAACCGTAAGCTTCCATATGCACAACTTCTCAGCAATTGTATAAGTTGTGCATCCCAACCCACACGTATGGAACTTTATGACTTATTTGAGACGTTTTGCACCAGAAGCCCAAATGTGTAGAAGTTTTGTTATTTGAAAAAGTTTTCCCCTAGTACCCCACATAAGCATAACTTTGAGCATAATTTGACGAATATCCACACCAATCCCAAACTTGTATAACTTGGTGCAATTTTTATAAGTTGTACACCACGTGCCCACTCTTGCATTACTTTGTACAATAATTAGGAATTGTGTAGTGTGATCCCACACATGCCTTACTTTGAATCATTTTAGGGAGTTGTGTAGTAAAAGTGCAGACATACGTAACTTTGCACCAGTAGTTGTTGTAATGCACGACAATCCCCCACATGCACAACTTTGTACCATTCGTAAAAGTTGAGCTACCGATCTCACATGTGCGTAAGTTTATACCGTAATTAAGAGTTATGTGCCACTAGCTCTAAGAAACACCGCTTTGGGACATTTGAATGAGTTTTGAACTACAAGCCTGCACAACCATCACATCTTACCAAATTTGGAAGTTGTGTACAATAAGCCCCCATGTCCATAATGTGTATGAAATCATTCGATTTTTACAAGCCATGCACCTAAAGCCCACACTTGCACAACTTTGTTTCATATTTAGTAATGGTCGACCACAAGCCCACAAATGTGCTAGTTTGAACCATTTTTAGGACATGTGGACTGAAACAACACACATCCTTAAGTTCGGACCAATTATAGGGGTTGTGAACCGTAAGCTTCCACATGCACAACTTCTCAGCAATTGTATAAGTTGTGCATCCCAACCCACACGTATGGAACTTTATGACTTATTTGAAACGTTTTCCACCAGAAGCCCAAATGTGCCGAAGTTTTGTTATTTGAACGAGTTTTCCCCTAGTACCCCACATAAGCGTAACTTCGAACATAATTTGACGGATATCCACACCAATCCAAAACTTGTATAACTTGGTGCAATTTTTATAAGTTGTACACCACATGCCCACTCTTGCATTACTTTGTACAATAATTAGGAATTGTGTAGTGTGATCGCACTAATGCCTTACTTTGAATCATTGTGAGGAGTTGTGTAGTAAAAGTGCACACATGCGTAACTTTGCACCAGTAGTTGTTGTTATGCACGACAATCCCCCATATGCACAACTTTGTACCATTCGTAAAAGTTGAGCTACAGATCTCACTTGTGCGTAACTTTATATCGTATTTAAGACTTATGCACCACAAGCTCTAAGAAACACAGCTTTGGGACATCTGAATGAGTTTTGAACTATAAGCCTACACAACCATCACTTCTTACAAAATTTGGAATTTGTGTACAATAAGCCCCCATGTAGAGAATGTGTATGAAATCATGCGATTTTTACAAGCCACGCACGCGAAGCCCGCACTTACACAACTTTGTATCATTTTTAGTAATGGTTGACCACAAGCCCACACATGCCTTAGTTTGAACCATTCTTAGGACATGTGGACTAAAACAACACACATGCTTAAGTTCGGAGCAATTATAGGGGTTGTGCACCCTAAGCTTCCATGTGCATAACTTCTCACCATTTTTATAAGTTGTGTATCCCAACCCACACGTATGGAACTTTGTGCCTAATTTAAGAAGTTTTGCCCCACAAGCCCAAACGTGCAGAAGTTTTGTTAATTGAACGAGTTTTCCCCTAGTACTCCCACACAAGGGTAACTTCGAACATAATTTGGTAGATATCCACACTAATCCCAAACTTGTATAACTTGGTGCAATTTTTATAAGGTGTGCACCTCGTGCCCACTCTTGCATAACATAGTACAATATTGAAGAATTGTGCAGTGCGATCCCACACATGCCTTACATTGAATCATTTTTGGGAGTTATGGACTAAAAGTACACACGTGCGTAACTTTGCTCCATTAGTTGTTGTTATGCGGGACAATCCCTCCCATGCACAACATTGTACCATTCGTAGAAGTTGTGCTACCCATCTCACATGTGCGTAACTTTATACCATATTTAGGACTAATGCGCCACTAGCTCTATGAAACACCGCTCTGGGACATATTAATGAGTCTTGAACTACAAGCTAGCATGACCATGACTTTTTAACAAATTTGGAAGTTGTGTACAATAAGCCCCCATGTGCATAATCTGTATAAAATCATTTGATTTTTACAAGCCGGGCATCAGAAGCCCACATTTGCACAACTTTGTATAATATTTAGGAATGGTTCACCACAAGCCCACACATGCCTTAGTTTGAACCATTTTTAGGACATCTGGACTAAAACAACACACATGCTTAAGTTCCAACCAATCATAGGGGTTACGAAATGTAAGCTTCCATGTGAACAACTTCTCACCATTTGTATAAGTTGTGCATCGCAGCCCACAAGTACAAAACTTTGTGACTTATTTGAGCAGTTTTGCACCATAAGCCTAAACATGTAGAAGTTTTGTTATGTGAAGGGGTTTCACCTAGTACCCCACACAAACATAACTTCGAACATAATTTAGCAGATATCCACACCAATCCCAAACTTATATAACTTGGTGCAATTTTTATAAGTTGTGCAACACGTTCCCACTCTTGCATAACCTTTTTCAATATTTAGGAATTGTGTAGTGTGATCCCACACATGCCTTACGTTGAATCATTTTTTAGTGTTGTGCACTAAAAGTGCACACGTGTGTAACTTTCCACCAGTAGTTATTGTTATTCATGACAATCCCTACATGGAGAACTTTGTACCATTCGTAGAAGTTGTGCTACCCATCTCACATTTATGTAACTTTGCACCGTATTTAAGACTTAGGTGCCACTAGCTCTAAGAAACACCGCTTTGGGACATCTGAATGAGTTTTGAACTATAAGCCAGCAAGAACGTCCCTTTTTAACAAATTTGGAAGTTTTGTACAATAAGCCCCCATGTCCATAATGTGTATAAAATCATGCGATTTTTATTAGCCGGGCACCAGAAGCCCACACTTGCACAAATTTGTATCATATTTTGGAATGGTTCACCATAAGCCCACACATGCCTTAGTTTGAACCATTTTTAGGACACGTGGACTAAAACAACGAACATCATTAAGTGTGGACCAATTGTAGGGGTTGTGCACCATAAGCTTCCACATGCACAACTTCTCACCAATTGTACATGTTTTGCATCCCAACCCACACATAAGAAACTTTGTGCCTTATTTGAGACGTTTTGCACCACAAGCCCAAATGTGCAGAAGTTTTGTTATTTGAATGAGTTTTCCCCTAGTACCTACACAATCGTAACTTCGAACATAATTTGGCAGATATCCAAACTAATCCAAAACTTATATAACTTGGGGCAATTTTTATAAGTTATGCACGACGATCCCACTCTTGCATAAATTTGTAATATAATTAGGAATTGTGCAGTGCAATCCCACAAATGCCTTAGTTTGAATCATTTTTGGGAGTTGTGCACTGAAAGTGCACAAGTGCGTAACTTTGCACCAGTAGTAGTTGTTATGCATGACAATCCCCTACATTCACAATAGTGTACCATTTCGTAAAAGTTGGGCTACCGATCTCACATGTGCGGAACTTTATACCGTATTTAAGACTCATGCACCACTAACTATAAGAAACACCGCTTTGGGATATCTGAATGAGTTTTGAACTACAAGCCTACACAACCATCACTTCTTACCAAGTTTGGAAGTTGTGTACAATAAGCCCCCATGTCCATAATGTGTATGAAATCATGCCATTTTTACAAGCTGCAAACCAAAAGCCGACACTTGCACAACTTTGTATCATATTTACTAATGGTTCACCACAAGCCCAAACATGCCTTAGTTTGAACCATTTTTAGGACATGTGGACTAAAACAACACACATGCTTAAGTTCGGAGCAATTGTAGGGGTTGCGCACCGCAAGCTTCCACATGCACAACTTCTCACCATTTTTTTAAGTTGTGCATCCCAACCCACTCGTATGGAACTTTGTGCCTTATTTAAGAATTTCTGCACCATAAGCCTAAATGCGTAGAAGTTTTGTTATTTGAACGAGTTTTTCCTAGTACCCCACACAAAGGTAACTTCGAACATAATTTGGCTGATATCCACACCAATCCCAAACTTGTATAACTTGTTGCAATTTTTCTAAGTTGTGCACCACGTGCCCACTCATGCAAAACTTTGTACAATATTTAGGAATTATCCAGTGTGATCCCACACTTGCCTTACATTGAATCATTTTTGGGAGTTGTGTGCTAAAAGTGTGCACACGTGCGTAACTTTGCACCAGAACTTGTTGTTATGCATGACAATCTCCCATATCCATAACATTGTTCCATTCGTAGAAGTTGAGCTACCCATCTCACATGTGCGTAACTTTATACCGTATTTAGGACTAATGCGCCACTACCTCTAACAAACACCACCTTGGCACATCTGAATGTGTTTTGAGCTACTGGAAAGCACGACCATCACTTTTTACCAAATTTGGAAGTTATGTACAATAAGCCCCCATGGGCGTAATGTGTATAAAATCGTGCGATTTTTACAAGCCAGGCACTAGAACCACACACTTGCACAACCTTGTATCATATTTAGCAATGGTTCACCACAAGCCCACACATGCCTTAGTTTGAACCATTTTTAGGACATGTGGTCTAAAACAACAGACATGCTTAAGTTTGAACCAATCGTAGGGGTTGCACACCATAAGCATCCATGTGCACAACTTCTCACCATTTGTATAAGTTGTGCATCGCAACTCACACGTACGGAACTTTGTGACTTATTTGAGAAGTTTTGCACCACAAGCCCAAACATGCAGAAGTTTTGTTATGTGAAGGCGTTTTTCCCTAGTACCCCACACAAGCGTCACTTCAAACATAATTTGGCAGATATCCGCACCAATCCCAAACTTATATAACTTGGTGCAATTTTTATCAGTTGTGCACCACGTGCCCACTCTTGCATCACTTTGTACAATATTTAGGAATTGTGCATTGCAATCCCACACATGCCTTACGTTCAAACATTTTTGGGAGTGGTGCACTAAAAGTGCACACGTGTGTAACTTTGCACCAGTACTTGTTTTTATGACCGATAATCCCCCACATGCACAACTTTGTACCATTCGTAGAAGTTGTGCAACCGTCTTACATGTGCGTAACTTTATACCGCATTTAGGACATATGCGCCACTAGCTCTAGGAAACATCGCTTTAAGATATCTGAATGTGTTTCGAACTACATGCCCGCACGACCATCACTTTTTGACAAATTTGGAAGTTGTGTACAATAAGCCCCCATGTCCATAATGTGTAGAAAATTGTGTGATTTTTACAAGACGTGCACCAGAAGCCCACAGTTGCAGAACTTTGTATCATATTGAGGAATGGTTCACCACGAGCCCACACATGCCTTAGTTTGAACCATTTTTAGGACATGTGGAATAAAACAACACACAAGCTTAACTTCGGACCATTTGTTGGGGTTGTGCACCGTAAGCTTCCACGTGCAAAACATCTCACCATTTGTATAAGTTGTGCATCCCAACCCACACATATGGAACTTTGTAACTTATTTGATAGGTTTTGCACCACAAGCCCAAACATGCAGAAGTTTTGTTATTTGAATGAGTTTTCCCCTAGTAGCCCACACAATCGTAACTTCAAACATAATTTTTATAAGTTGTGCACCACGTTCCCACTCCTGCATTACTTTTTACAATATCTAGGAATTGTGCAGTGCGATCCCACACACGCCTTACGTTGAATCATTTTAGGGAGTGGTGCACTAAAAGTTCACACGTGCGTAACTTTGCACCAGTAGCTATTGTTATGCTCAACAATTCCCCACACAACTTTGTACCATTCATAGTAGTTGTGCTACTAATCTCACATGTGCACAACTTTATACCGTATTTAAGACTAATGCACCACTACCTCTAAGAAAACACCACTTTGGGACATCTGAATCAATTTTTAACAATAGGCCTACATGGCCATCACTTTTTACTAAATTTTGAAGTTGTGTACAATAAGGCCCCATGTCCATAATGTGTATCAAATTGTGCGATTTGTACAAGTCGTGCACCAGAAGCCCACACCTACAGAACTTTGTATCATATATAGGAATGGTTCACCATGAGCCGACACATGCCTTAGTTTGAATTTTTTTTAGGACATGTGGAATAAAACAACACACATGTTTTAGTTCGCCCCAATTATAGGGGTTATGGACTATAAGCTTCCACGTGCCCAACTTCTCACCAATTGTATAAGTTGAGCATCACGACCCAGACGTATGGAACTTTGTGCCTTATTCGAGGAGTTTTCCACCACAAGCCCAAACGTGCAAAAATTTTGCTATTTGAATGAGTTTTTCCCTAGTACCCTGCATAAGCGTAACTTCGAACATAATTTGGTAGATATCCACACCAATCCAAAACTTGTATAACTTGGTGCAATTTTTATAAGTTGTACACCACGTGCCCACTCTTGCGTAACTTTGTACAATATGTAGGAATTGTGCTGTGTGATCCCACAGATGCCTTACAATGAATCATTTTTGGGAGTTGTGCACAAAAAGTGCACACGTGCGTAACTTTACACCTGTAGTTGTTGTTATGTATGACAATCCCCTACATGCAAAACTTTGTACCATTCGTGGAAGTTATGCTACCCATCTCAGATGTGCGAAACTTTGTACCATATTTAAGAGTTACGCGCCACTAGCTTAAAGAAACACCACTTTGGGACATCTAAATGAGTTTTGAACTACAAGAGAACACGACAGTTACTTTTTAACAAATTTGGAAGTTGTGTACAATAAGCCCCCCTATGGGTAATGTATATAAAATGGGGTGATTTTTACAAGCCGTGCACCAGAAGCCCACACTTGCACGACTTTGTATCATATTTAGGAATGGTTCACCACATGCCCACAAATGCCGTAGTTTGAATCATTTTTAGGACATGCGGACTAAAACAACAGACATGTTTAAGTTCGAAGCAATTATTGGGGTTGCGCACCGTAAGCTTCCACGTGCACAACTTCTCACCATTTGTATAAGTTATGCATCACAACCCACACGTACGAAACTTTGTCACTTATTTGAGAAGTTTTGCACCACCAGCCCAAGCGTGTAAAAGCCTTGTTATTTGAACGTGTTTTCCCCTAGTACCCCACACAAGCGTAACTTCGAACATAATTTGACAGATATGCACACCAATCCCAAACTTGTATAACTTGGTGCAATTTCTATAAGTTGTGCACCACGTGCCCACTCTTGCATAACTTTGTACAATATTTAGGAATTGTGCAGTGCGATCGCACACATGCCTTATGTTGAATCATTTTTGGGAGTGGGGAACTAAAAGTGCACACATGCGTAACTTTGAACTAGTAGTAGTTGTTATGCATGACAATCCTCCACATGCACAACTTTGTACCATTCATAGAAGTTGTGCTACCCATCTCACATGTGCGTAACTTTATACCGTATTTAAGACATATACGCCACTCGCTCTAAGAAACACCGCTTCTGGACATCTAAATGAGTTTTGAACTACAAGCCAACACGACCATCACTTTTTAACAAATTTGGAAGTTGTGTACAATAAGCCCCCATGTGCATAATGTCTATAAAATCGTACGATTTTTATAAGCCGTGCACTAGAAGCCCACACTTGCACCACTTTGTATCATACTTAGGAATGGTTCACCACAAGGCCACACATACCTTAGTTTGAACCATTTTTCGGACATGTGGACTAAAACAATACATATGCTTAAGTTCGGACCAATTGTAGCGGTTGTGCACCGTAAGCTTTCACATGGAAAATTTCTCACCAATTGCATAAGTTGTGCATCCTAACCCACACGTACGGAACTTTGTGCCTTATTTAAGGAATTTTGCACCACAAGCCCAAACCTGCAGAAGTTTTGTTACTTGAATGAGTTTTCCATTAGTACCCCACAGAAACATAACTTCGAACATAATTTGACGGATATCCACACCAATCCCAAATTTGTATAACTTGGTGCAATTTTTATAAGTTGTGGACCATGTGTCCACTTTTGCATAGCTTTGTACAATATTTAGGAATTGTGCAGTGCGATCCCACACATGCCTTACGTTGAATCATTTCTGGGAGTGGTGCACTAAAAGTTCACATGTGCGTAACTTCGCACAAGTAGTTGTTGTTATGCATGACAATACCCCATGTGCACAACTTTGTACCATTCGCAGAAGTTGTGCTACCCATCTCACATGTGTGTAACTTTATATTGTATTTAAGAGTTATGCACCACTAGCTCTAAGAAACACCAGTTTCGGACATCTGAATGAGTTTTGAACTGAAAGCCTGCACGACCATTACTTTTTACAAAATTTAGAAGTTGTGTACAATAAGCTCCCATGTCCATAATGGGTGTAAAATCATGCGATTTTTACAAGCCGTGCACCAGAAGCACACTCTTGTAGTAATTTATATCATATATATGGGAATAGTTCACAACGAGCCCACACATGCCTTAGTTTGAACCATTTTTGGGACATGTGGACTAAAAGAACACACATGATTAAGTTCGGACCAATTGTAGGGTTTGTGCACCATTAGCTTCAACGTGCACAACTTCTCACCAATTGTATAAGTTTTACATCCCAACCCACATGTATGGAACTTTGTGCCTTATTTAAGGAGTTTTGCACCACAAGCCCAAACGTGCAGAAGTTTTGTTATTTGAACGAGTTTTCCCCTAGTACCTCACACAAGCGTAACTTTGTATCTTATATAGGAGTGGTTCACCACGAGCCCACACATGCCTTAGTTTGAACCATTTTTAGGACATGTGGACTAAAACAACAGACATGCTTCATTTCGGACCAATTGTAGGGGTTGTACACCATCAGCTTCCATGTGCACCACTTTCCACCATTTGTATAAGTTCTGCTTCCTAACCCACACGTACGGAACTTTGTGACTTATTTGAGAAGTTATGCACCACAAGCCGAAACGTGCAGAAGTTTTGTTATTTGAATAAGTTTTTCCTTAGTACCCCACAAAAGCGTAACTTTGAACATAATTTGGCAGATATCCACACCAATCCCACTCTTGCTTGATTTTGTACAATATTTAGGAATTCTCCAGTGCGATCCCACACATGCCTTACGTTGAATCATTTTGGGGAGTTGTGCACTAAAAGTGCACACATGCGTAACTTTACACCAGTTTTTGTTATGCACGACAATCCTTGACATGCACAACTTTTTACCATTCGTAGAAGTTGTGCTACCCATCTCACATGTGCGAAACTTTATACCATATTTAAGACCTATGTGCCACTAGCTCTAAGAAACATGCTTCGGGACATCTGAATATGTTTAGAATTACAAGCCCGCACGACCATCACTTTTTACCAAATTTAGAAGTTGTGTACAATAAGCCCCCATGTCCATAATGTGTATAAAATAGTTCAATTTTTATAGGCCGTGCACCAGAAGCCCACACTTGCGGAATTTCGCATCATATTTAGGAATGGTTCTGCACGAGCCCACACAGGCCCTAGTTTGAACCATTTTTAGGACATGTCGACTAAAGCAACACACATGCTTAAGTTCAAACCAATTGTAGGGGTTGCACACCATAAGCTTCCATGTGCACAACTTCTCACCATTTGTATAAGTTGTGCATTGCAACCCACACGTACGGAACTTTGTGACTTATTTGAGAAGTTATGCACCACAAGCCCAAATGTGCAGTAGTTTTGTTATGTGAAGGAGTTTTCACCTAGTACCCCACACAAGCGTAACTTCGAACATAATTTGGAAGATATCAACACCAATCCCAAACTTATATAACTTGGTGCAATTTTTATATGTTGTGCTCCACCTTCCCACTCTTGCATAACGTTGTACAATATTTAGGAATTGCGTTGTGCGATCCCACACATGCCTTACGTTGAATCATTTTTGGGGGTTATGCACTAAAAGTGCACACATGCGTAACTTTACACCAGTAGTTGTTGTTTTGCACAACAATCCCCCACATGCACAACTTTGTATCATTCTTAGAAGTTGTGGTACGCATCTCACATGTGCGTAACTTTGAACCATTTTTAGGGCATGTGGACTAAAACAACACACATGGTTAAGTTCGGACCAATTGTAGGTGTTGGGAGGTTTACCTTTCTTGAACAAAGAAATTAGTAAAATTCATTTAAACAATCACATATCAAGATATGTTTTCCCACGATCATCATATGAATCTCTGCAATCTATTATTAAAGTATGTTTAGAATTACCTCAATTAAATAACCAGACATAAGAATCTGATCCGATCCGGTCTCCAAAGTCTCCACACCTGATCTAGAGTTCTCTGTACCTCTCCCACATCCAGAATTGTTACAGGAGACTATCTGAATGTGGGTAACCCTTTATATTGGGATAAGGAGAGGTTAGATAAATCCTAGGGGGTGTGGGATCCTTATGGGACTCTTATCCTTAAGCTAATGGGACCCACCATCCTAAATTGAGTCAAACTA
>JAOXJP010217974.1:0-11755 GCA_025762735.1 Platanus orientalis
TAAATAGAAAATCAAATCAATTATTAATTATAAGTACAAAGTGATTTGTTTTTTAAAAAACTAATGATTTAACATATATACATTTTTAAAAATGATTATATATATTAAATAAACAAGTCGAGCTCTTAGCGAGCTGAGCCTAGTAAAGCTCGGTTTAGACTTGTTTAACTAAACGAACTCAGTTTGGGACTCAGGCTCGACTCGTGATAGGCCAAGCTCTGAGCTAAGCTGGGCTAGCTGAGCTCATTGACAGCCCTAGTTGTACGGAGAAAAGAGAGCTTTTCTCCTTATTCTAGAGATCATGGCTTATACTTAAAATTGGCGCATCTGCGAAAGTAGGATCCTACAACATCCTCTCTTCTTGTCTTGGGAAGTTAGGATAGAAGAGGATTCAGGTTACCGATAGCAAGCCATTTTATATAATTCTCCCTTGCTGCTGCCTTTACCTTTAGTTCACCCCAGAGTCCCAGACCCCACCCCCTCAAATTGGCTGTGGATTACCATACATACATGATAGGTTCTACTCAATGCCCTTCTGAGTAACTTTTGCTAATGAATGAATAACTCTGTTGGCATGGTGAACCTCTTCGATGAAGATTTCATTCTCTTTTCAAAAAAGCCATCAGCTTCCAAAATAGCCTTTAGCTTTAATTTAAACTTGGTTATGGAAATCCAGCATATATAGTCATAATGTTATTATCTCTTTTTATTCCTTCTTGTTTCCATAATAAGAAAACATCAAGCTCCTGTAAATTAATCAACCCTTAACAATAGATGATTTGAGGGAATTCCAAAGTTTGACTCACTGAGTTTTAGAACACTACAATTGAGAACAAATAATGGTACAAGTTGAAAAGTAAGAACAATCTTTTGGAGGCAGTGAAAATAAATCCAATGACATGATTTAACAAAAGAAATGACCCTGGATAGAATAGAATAATGGCTGCGTGGCTGTTCATAAAAATATTATGTAGAAATCTTTGTTGAGATGAGTTGATGTATTGAACTGTTATCTTACGTAACAGAATCGTATGTCCTTATATTTCTCCAAGCCAGGACCGTGCTGAAACTTGCTACAAGAGAGAATGATGTGATGAACATGTTGAGATTGTTTGCTTGCTTTGTACAACTCTTTTGATTGGAAGCATTCATAGCCAAAAAAAGAGACGCTAGCTAGTTTAAATGCACTGGTATTTTATATATGGCAATGGAGGAGGTGATATCTACATGTAGGCAAGTGAACCAAGTGTAACCTTCTCATCGACGGAATGGCAGTTACCAAGTGTAACCTTGTAATTGGACAATCGTCCCAATTGGCATTAAAAAACATATGATGATCCAAAGTAGAATGTGATAGAATATGAAGACCATGATCTAGTGTACCAATGATGGCAAATAATTTGCTCCTTTACAATGAGCCCCGGTTTTATCCAGCTCAAAGCTGGTCAAGACACATAATATAACAGGGTGGGCAAAACAGGAATAAAGGAGCAAATTATTTGCCACCAATGATATAGCAACTAAACTTTTTGACAGGATGGAAATGTTGCATCTTAGCATATTGCATAAACTGGCAAACAAAATTCATGCTAAAAGTAATATTGGGTTGAGTGAAAGTTAAGTACTAGAGAGCTCCAAGCAAGTTGTGATAATAAGTCAGATCCGGAAATGTGTCATCAAGGCCTGTTTGACGAGAATTGATTACCATAGGAATGTAAATAGAATGGCTTTCCCTCAACATCGGGTGGTGGCAGATCAAGTGGCGAGTCCGGATGATCAAAGGCAATTGGGATGCCCAGTGCAGAGATAAACATGACTAGGTGGCAGATATAAGCATGAGAGTGAATCCTCTCCTGCCGCTTATTACCTGCTAAGGTCCTGTCTAACAGGTGGTAGGACACTATTGGAGGGAAAAAGTGAATTAAATTTTTTCAAAAATGCATTTCTCTTTTTCCCGCCAATCATCTCCTGTGCCACTTGTTAGACAGGACCTTAACAGGTCATAAGCAAGCAGGAGAAGATCCTTTCCCTCGTAGAATGCATTTCACTTTTTCCCATCAATCATCTCCTGCAACTTGTTAGACAGGACCTTAACAGGTCATAGGCAACAGGAGAAGATCCTTTCCGGCATAGCACCTATACCTTTTGTTTCTGTCACTATACCCAAGAAATACACAAGGCAAAGAGTTCATGTCAAATTTGTCTTTTGTGTTATTCCAAAGATATGGGTAGCATTTCAACCAAACATCCAAAAAGACAAATAATTAGGATATTTATTATAAAGTAAGAGAAGGAGATTCCATATATAGGGCTGGCGAGGGGAACTGATTAATTAAAAATGCAACTATTAGACAGGCCTCAATTCAGTATTCCTTTGGCACACTAGAGTTTAAGAGAAATGTCATTCCAAATTCACAGACATGTATATGCTTTCTGTCAGCCACTATATTTTGTTTTTGAGTGTAAAGACAAGATAATTGATGAACAATTCCATTTTCTAATAAGTGTGTTACATATTCTTGGGAATTAATTTCTTCACACCCACCTGATTGAAAAACTTTTATTCTCTTTTCAACTCTTCTCTAAATAAACTTTTCAAAATTTAAGTAACAAGCAAAAAAAAATAGATTTTTGACAAAAGGAGAATAACCAGGTAAATCTATTAAATTCATTACTAAGTACACATAATAGCTAAACCATTGCACCAACATGACTGGTATTGGTCTTTATAAATTACAATAAATTTCTTAAATAAAATAATGCTTGCACTATTTAATTCAAGAAAAGAAAGTCCAGAAGATTTTTCTAACTAATAACTTTTTATAAATAAAGTTGGGCTTATTCCATGATGAAACATTAATTAATCCTTCATTATCAAGAAACGGTACAAACATAGATTGTGGATGACGGGTTGATATATATCCTCTGAATATTTATGCCAGGCTAAAGCCACCATTCATGGGGCACCGTGTGGTGTCGGGTACTGAGAAAAGCTTATGGGCCCCATCCTCCTTGTCAGTACTTGACACCACATGGTGCCCCATGAATGGTGGTTCCAGCCCAGCAAAAATATTCAGCGTCGCAAAAGATATCATCCCGTGGATGACGAAGGCATTGGTGCCACATATTCTCATTAGATATTGCAAATCTTGTAAAAAAGTGAGCCTCTTGTTTTCCTATGTTTTATCATAAATTCAGTAGCAGAAAATTCAAAATTGTAAGGATGATCACTAGTAAATTGACTAACAAAATAATAGGTTCCTTTTCATATTAGGGAGCAATAAAACATTTCTTAATTGCAAAGATTGATAGACAATATTCAATGAATCATCACTATGATAAGTAATTTGTAACCATCTCGATCCTACCATAACAGAATCATTACCAAAATATGGTTTTAAATTGTAGAGTTTACCTGGATTCCCTATCACATGAGCTATAGCCCTTGTGTCCATAAACCAGTCGGCATTCTAATTATCTGCAATAGTCATTACCGCTAGAGCTTCAAGAATATCAGTAGGTTGACATGTGTGGTTAAATCTGTTCCAACACCGAAGGGCTGTGTGACCCCTCTTGTTACTTATTTGACAGACGTTGATATTACGCTCCTATCTTGTGTTTTTTTTCTGGACGTTAGACCTTGGTTGTCCCCATAATGAAAAGTGTTGTGTCCTTGTTCACAAAAATTCTGAATTTGAAACTGACCTTAATTAAAATTAGCCATGACGTACGTCCTCTATTTTTTTTTTTTTAACATTTTTATTTCCACCTTTTTGACCAAAGAGAGCCATGTCATGCTGGATAGAATCAAAGTGAAGATTACGAGTTTCATAACTTTGTAACCATGGGTTGAGGTCCATATACGAAGGAGTGGGGGGTTTCAACATGGAGGTTGTGAATGACTCATAACTGAGTCTTGAGGCCATTTGATAACCAAATGACCTTGTTCTTAACAGGAAGGGGACGACCAATGACTGCTAAATCACCACAAAAAACTTTAAAATTTCCAAAGTAGTCACTTGAGGAGGAAAATTTATTTCTCCGCATAAACTGTAATTGTTGGAGTAACTGAAACTCACACTCAGTGGATGCTTGTGCAAAAGTTTTGGCTTATGTGTTCCATACCTTTGCTGAAGTTTCAAGACCAATAACAAGTTTGAGAACTTTTTAATGAACACACCTATGATCCACCTTTGTAGGAGTCTGTCAGATTGTTTCCAATACACATAATCCAGATTCAAACCCTCTTTTCTACCTCCAATAGTTTTCAGCATTCTGTGTGAAAATTGTGTGCAATGGCATATGCCAATCTCCATTGATAAATCCCAATGGATCTTGGCTCTTCACAAGTCCAAGAGATTGGGTTTTTCAAAATGATAATTGTGTGTGTCACTTTCAATGACCCGAAGTTGGAGGCATTCAAGGTTAATGGATATAGGTACTTAAAAGTAGAAGATAAAGAGGATGAAGCCATTGAAGGTTTCTGAAAACTCTCTCTCTCTCTCTCTCCCTCACACACACACACACACACACACACACACACACACACGTATGGCTCTGATACTGCGATAAATTAAGAAACTAAATATTTGATTATAATTCTCTATTAATACATGAGAGGAGTGGTAGTTCATTATATATTTAAAAATGAATTCACAAGAGAATCGGGTAGAATACAACAAATATTGTAAAATGCATAAGAAAATCTTATAGGGCACACACACACACACACACACACACACTAAAACAGTAGTCCCAAATGTCATGTGGCAAGCAAAGGGCATGCCAACGTGGTGTCTCTTTCTATATTTTTATTTTTAAAAATTAAAAAACTCTATACAGCTCCTCTCTTTCTGTATTTTTATTTCTTTCGATATTAAAAATTTACAAAAAAACACTCAAAATCTCCTCTCTTTTTGTATTTTTATCTTTTATATATTAAAAATTTACAAAAACCACTCTACATTCCTTCTCTCTACCCCTAAAATCTCTCACTTCAGTTTATTCTTTCCCTTGATTATATTTCTGATTTAAGCAAATAACTTAAGAGACAATTACATACAATTAATTGTTTCATATTAAAAAAGGTAACTTAAGAGATAACTATAGACAATTAATATAACACTCCACACATGTTTTGCATACACTTAGTAGGATTTAAATGCACAAACAATGACTTATTATTTGAGTAGCTTTAGAGATAAAATTGTGTAAATTTTGTAAGAACCAATATTTCAAATTATATACCATTAGAAAGCTTAAGGAGTCTACTTTTCAACATAACAAACGGTGAGTGAATTGAAGTTTTCTAGAGAGAGTTATGACAGTTTTTCGAAGATGTGTTGTTGTTGGAAAAATCTGGGGGAGCCCAACCTCTCAAGAAAAGGTCCAATAGATCGAGATAGGTGAGTAAGAGATTGAGATTGTAATGCCCCTGAACCCAAATTCGGATATGGATCCATAAGTACTCCAGATTCAGATCGTTACGTTCATAATTTGATAATCAGAATAGCCCAAGTCATGGACTGATAAACCAAAGTCCAAAATAGTCCACTAGTTGGAGAATTTACCGTTCATATTTCCTTAGTCCATAAGTGCATTTAGTTTCCATAATCAGAGTTTAATAAATTGCGTAAGCATATTCACATTCCTGTACAATAATTGTGGAAACGTAAATCAATATCCAATATATCACATGTCAATGATTCAAAATATTCAAAATTCAATGTTTCAGAAGGTCTGAGGTTCACAATGTTTAGAGTTTAATTCTTCAAAGTATTCGGAGTCCAATGATTTATAGTGTTTGAAGTTCAAAGTTTAAAAGGTTCAATGTTCAAAGTCCAAAGGTTCAAAGTCAAGTATTTGTATGCTTTGGTTAACCCCATGGTTAGAGTCCAGAGTCATTGTTATAAACCCAAGGAAGGAGCCTTGTGTCATTTCTATAACCCCAAGGAAGGGTCCTTGTGTCATTTCTATAACCACAAGGAAGGGTCCTAAGTTTCTGTTTAGCCCTAAAAATAGGTCCAAAAGTCTATGGACCAAAGTTTACATCTGAAGTCCAAATGTTACACTTAGCCTAATGACAGGCCAAAAAGAGGTCAAAGTCCAAAAGTCACACTTAGCCCAGTGACGGGGCTTAAAAAGTTCAAAATCTAAAGGTCCTAATTAGCCCGGTGATGGAGCCCAAAATGGGTTGAAGGTTCGAAGTCTAAAAGGGTTCACATCAATAAGTCTAAAGGTTCACATGAGTTTAATAATCAGAGTAGTTTTATGATGCATAAAACAAAATGGGCATTACATTGCCATGGTTCGATCATTTTAAAGGCATATGATTCACTTGGATTCGATGGTAGTATAATTCGATATTCATAAGATCGGAGTCGTAATAGTTCACTAAGATTCCACATTATCAAGGATTCAAAGGATGTAAGAAAATTCGATTGTCCACATAGTCCATATAATCACATAAGAAGCATAGAGTTCAATAGAATCAATGGGTTCAATACAAATTTATAAAAATTCGCAAGTTCATATGATTTTTCAATGAGTTTAATTTTATGGATCATCCAAATATCACTTCTAATGTTCTAAACAAAGGGAAAAACAACATTACCAATCAATTTGTTCATTAATAGTGTGGATCTTGAAGGATTTATAATTTCACATAGATTTCAAAGGCCTACAACAACAATAACAACAACAACAACAACAACAACAACAACAACAACAAACAGCCTTATCCCAACTATTTGGGGTCGGCTACATGAGAAAATTCAGATTTCACATGATCTAAAGGATTTCATGAAGGAAATCACTTTATACAATGTTTAAGCACAATAATCTTTCACAAATAGGTATAAATCTATAGATCAAAGAAGATTCAATGGTTCAAAACATAGATCTACAGAATTTTCAGAAGTTCAAATAAGAAATAGGTTATACTAAGCATAGAGAGCAAAATACTTACTAAACAAGCTAGGTTTCATAAATCTAGCATGTTTCAATGGATTAAATTCAAGGATTTTCAATAATCTTAAGGGATTCCATGGATAACATCACATAACCTGAAAATCAAAAGAGGAAATCACATCACATCACCTATAGTAAGCAAGATTACTTACAATCTTTTTAATTCATTGTTTTTTGTACAAGCTTCTTCACTTCAATCTCTCAAATTCATCTTGTTCTACAATATTAGGGTAGATCTAATATCAAATGAATGAAACTAAGTAGTTCATAAAAGGAAATAACCTATTCTACCAAAAGTTTTCAAGGATGGGTTGAACTTACCAAATTGGGGAAGAGTTTCTCCCCTTTCTTCCCAAATCTCTCTTTCCATCTATTTTTTTTATGTTGTAAGAGGCCTAATAGACCCAAATGAGGTCATAGTATGATTATATTTTGTCACAAAAGATATCCCACTAGTGTAGGGGTTGAATAGAAGTAAGACATGTAATTTACTTTTTTCGTGACTCGTGTCATGACCTGAGTGTGACAGGTCATATTGCTCCTCAAAACCATACCTGTAAGGTCACAAATTTTGGCACGTGACATTAACCCATTTGTATCATTGTCCTTCAAAATTCTTATAAATTTCTCTCATATTTTCCTTTCATACATAAGCAGAGGAATTACATTAATAAACCATAACCATTCCATTCCATTAAATTAAAAATCCACAAACCATAATCCATAAATAAAATCCATAGTCTAACAAAAACCTGAATAATAACATACCATCTCCGTGAAACTGAAATCAAACTAACCTATAACATCTCTTCAAATAAAACTGAAATAACTGAATCAAATATGTCTTTAAACAAATATTGAAATAACATAATGTCTGAAAAATAAACTAAAATCAAATCTCCATCATCTCCAAACGCTATTAATCCATGATATGGTCTATCCTATCATCCTCATCATTTGAAAACAACGATATCATCTATGTAAGCGTGATCGACTTGAAATCCCCCTCACATGCTGTGAGCTAGATAACGGGTAATAGAATAGAAAAAACTCATCTACAATCTAATGGTAGGATACCACTAGCTCATGCCTAGTGGCGAGCATCACAAACATTGTTAATTAATGTGACCTGACGAAGAGAGTACCTAGTTGCATCTATTTAAACTCGATGAATAGTTCCATCAAATATGCCTCTTTGATGATAGAGGGGTCTCATATCATAACTAAACATATAATTTCATCAAAATAGATACAAATACTAGTAAATATCAAGCAAGACAAAATTAACAATCTTTAATAATTTATAAACAACACATATCATTGAATCAAAACATAAAACAAGAATCTGACCCACCTAATCACATTGCTATATGGATTGGCAGAACAAATAAATTTAGATCAAGCTGTAAAAATTCAAGTTTACTAAAATCCTTTGAAAACTCCTTTAAAAAACATGAGATTCTTTGAAAATAATTTAAAATTTTGAGTAAAACAATCTTTTCTTTTGAAAAACAAAGATTCAAATAATCTAAGAACTTATATGAATTAAAACTCAAGAATAGAACTTGAACATGCTTGAGAATTGATTTTTCCTCTTGATAAAATATGTAAAAGAATTTGAAATACCTATTAGGTTATCTTAGAGAGGAGGGGGGTGAATAGGATATTAAAATTATTCTAACCATTTTTGCAAGTGTTGGGGATTGGTTTTAATTAGATTTTAATTTTCTTAAAATTAGCCCAAATGCGTGTGTGCTATAATGTGCCTACTCAAGTATTTTATCACACACGTAATGAGCAAGAGTAACAATGTGCATAAAATAAAGAAATAAACAATCACACTCAATTCACAATAAGAGATTTATAGTGGTTCGGCACAATGGCCTACTTTCACTCTTCTAAAGCTCACTATTGAACTTAGGTATATTTAAGTTAGATTTCCTTATACAACCTAGGTAAACAATATACAAAACCTAACTACTTGTATAAAGAAAACTACACAATACACTCGGTGTCTCTAGCGAGTAATGTTAACTTTCGGTGTCTTTGGAGAAAGCAAAACAATATGAGAATGAATGAATAAGTAAATGAATGCAAAGAGGATAACAAATATTACCACTAGCTGGTTGATATTGTTATTTTTATCAATGTGAAAATGCTCATTGTTGAGCTGGTTTGCCATAGTATACCCACACTACTTCAATCTTTGGCTCTAGAACTCTATAAGCTAGGTTAACCACAAAGGAGTTTTCTTTATGGATAACCCAAACCACACCTCTTAATGAGATACTAGCTAAGTATAGTCGAGAGGAAAACAAAAGAGAGATTCTTGAGGGACGGTCAAGCTTTGAGCTCAAGTAATGGAGGAGAAAACTTTTTTCACACTTGGAGGCTCACTTTTGGAAAAGAAAATAACACTCTCTTGAATGCTTGAAGTGTTTTCTCTAAAGAAAAACTTTTCCTTTTATAAGGGATGAAAATCGTTCACAATTCTTGGATTAGAATCTTTTCAAACGAGCATGAAATACTGACCCTTAATTTAAAAATAGGATTTGACACACTTACCATTTTTCCCAGGCGTGACCGGTCATGGGGTTTATGATTGATCATGATGCCCTTTTTAATAGGGTCTTGTCAGAGCTCAGGGGTGAGACAAGACGAGTGCTTATGACTTAAGTCCAAAACCATGCCGTGACTGGTCATGGACTTTGTGACCGGTCAATAGGGTTAGGACCTAGGTTATGATCGATCATGGGGAAGACGCCTAGCTCTTGGGTCCTCTAAATCTTTGAGTGTGGCCGGTCATAAATAGGCAAAAATCATGTTTTCCTTATTTGTGATCCCAGGTGATGTCCAATGGTTTTGGGTTCATTTTGGGGGCTTCCTACATGTGTGAGGACACACTTTGGGCCATACTACATGCATCTTATGATGCTACATGCATGCCTTTACCTTTTGGGGGTGTTGGAACCCTTCTTGAGTCTTGGTTTTTAAGGCTTGTGTCTTGGTGCTCCTTCCACCACATTTGCCCATGGATTGACAAATGATGCAAAGGCATCAATAAAATTCAAAAATAACAAGTTGTTTTTTGAAAAAACCAGTAAGCAATACGAATCTAAGAATCTAACTTCAAACAAAATGGTGTAGAGTGTTCAAGTAAGTTACAAAATGGATTTTTCATTGTTCTAATAACCTTGGAACCAAAACAAGTCATAAACTTCAAGATTTCTTTTAAAAACGGGATTTAAAATGTTCTATGACTAAGAATAAACAAAACGATGTTTAAGTGTTCAAGTTTATTTACTGTGCAGATTTCTCTTTGCAAAATTGAAGGGGAACATTTCTAAGAACCTATGAGGATGCAAAACGATGTAATAGTCTCCAATTTTATTTACAAAACGGATTTTCATTTACAAAACTTTATTTCTAAAAACTTAAACCAAACAAACCCTTTATGAATCTTAGCAAAATTGAGGAAGAATGATTCTAAGAACTTATATGGATGCAAAATGATGTATAAGTGTCTAAGTTTATTTACCTTTTAATCTAAAATTGGATTTTAAAACAAAGCTTCAAGTTCCTTCTATAAAAATCCCAAAATCCCTTGCAAAACCTAGCTTTTTTCTTCCTCTTGTTCCTTGCTTCGTTTCTAGGGTTTTTGTGTTGAATTAGGTCAAGTTCTAACACTTATATAGACCTAAGAAAAGTCCCAAATCAATTTGTCAACTTTCAAAACCAAAATCACAAGTTTCTAATTTTTAAAAATTGTCTTGCACAGGTGTGAGCGCTTGGAATACCCTCTGACAAGCCCTCGAACTTCCTTGCAAGCGCTTGGGCTCCCTAGGTTTTTTTTTAACACAAATGCTTATTGGAAAAAGGGCCATAACTTTGTCTACAAAACTTTACATTATTCACCATTTATTACATTGGAAACTAGATTTTGAGAACCTTTTAATGACATAAAATTCACTCACTAATTCTTTTTTACATTTTCAATGGTGTGTCTGTAAAGTTACCCCATTCTATAGGCTTAACCATACTTGTCATCATAGACACATGGTGGGAAAATTGTCATAAACTATTTGCTCACTGTTTATGGCATTGGAAAGTATACTTCAAAATATTTCTAATGTTATATAGTTTGCTATCTAATTCGTTCAGAATTGCTACATGTTTAACTTTAAAGTTACACAAAATCTACTATTTAGAACAGCTTTAGTACTTGGCAAGTCCTTAATTTGTTTTGTTCTCTTTTCCCTTCTATGTTTAATTCAAATTTGTTATTCACCTATGAGTTAAAATACCACTAATAAAAGTAAAATATAAAATTAAATATACTCAAAACATTTAATCATTGATTATGTATCTATGGTCCTACTAATTGCATGCAACATGTGTGGAGTGTTATAGGTCACGCTATGACTGGTCACGGAGTTTGTGATAGATCACGATTGTGACTGGTCACAAGGTTTTTGACAGGTCACACTGTGACTAGGGGTGGGCATGGGCCGAGCCATGGTAGGCCCAGGCTCAGCCCGGCCCTCAAATTATAGATCGGGCTCGGGCCCGTAGGGGTGGGATTGGACCGGGGTTTGGGCTTGGCCTCATTAATTGATCGGGCCTCGGGCCGGGCTTCGGGCTGGCTCATGAATTAAAAAAAAAATGTTGAGATGTAGGTTTGAACTCTAGACCTATCTAAGGTTCAAAACTTTGATTTTGATGGATTATTCGTCATGAGGATTAATGGAAATTTCACTAGAATGCTTCAAAATATTATAAAAATTAT